>JAHIAL010000130.1:600000-792823 GCA_021605145.1 Aegilops bicornis
TCCACCATGTATATATCGTATGAGGAGGTGGTTGTCCACCGCCCTGTGGGCGGTGGTTCCTGTTCTTCTCCGGCATGGTCGTCCATACCATCGATGTCTTCGGAGTCGAAATCAAGCATGTCGGTTAAATCGTCGACAGTGGCTATCAAGTGGGTGGTGGGTGGGCAACGAAGCTCTTCGTCGTCCGCTTCGCTTTCAAGTCGGACATAGTTCGGCCAAGAATCCTCTGACAAGGATAGGGACTTTAATGAGTTTAACAACTCGCCCAAGGGTGAGTGTTGGAAGATGTCCACGGAGCTGAACTCTAAGATCGGCGCCCTTCGGTCGATGGGTGCGGATACAGCAGTTCGAGCCTCTGGCGAAGCGAGTCCGAGGTTCCAATGACACAGGCCTCGTTGGAGGTCAGATCTGTGTTCGGCTCTAGCACCATTGAGTCTGCGGCTTCCGTGGGGGGGTTGAGCCTCCTGTCCTTGGATAGCGTGCTTCGCTCTGGATTTAGGGCTAGTGCTGTTACAGGTGTAATCTCCCGCACACCATCTGATGACAGATTTAGGTCATGCTCATCGGGGCGGCGGGGCGCAACTGACATGGGCTCGAATCCGTCGGAAATCAAGTCTCCGTGGATGTCGGCGGTGTAGTTCAAGCTTGCAAACATGACCTGATGGCCAGGGGCGTAGTTGTCGATCTGCTCTAGATGGCCAAGCGAGTTGGCCCACAGTGCGAAGCCACCGAATGCGAAGATCTTTCTGGGAAGAAAAACTTCACCTTGGACTGCGTTGTTGTAGACGATCGGAGGAGCCATCAAGCCTTATGGTGACGGTACAGTGGAACTCTCAATGATAGCACCAATGTCGGTGTCAAAACCAGCGGATCTCGGGTAGGGGGTCCTGAACTATGCGTCTAAGGCTAATGGTAATAGGAGGCGGGGGACATGATGTTTACCCAGGTTCGGGCCCTCTCGATGGAGGTAATACCCTACTTCTTGCTTGATTGATCTTGATGATATGAGTATTACAAGAGTATATCTACCATGAGATCGTAGAGGCCAAACCCTAGAAGCTATCCTATGGTTGTGATTGTCGTCGTCCTACGGACTAAACCCTCCAGTTTATATAGACACCGGAGGCGGCTAGGGTTATACAGAGTCGGTTACAGAGAAAGGAATCTTCACATCCGAATCGCCAAGCTTGCCTTCCACGCAAAGGAAAGTCCCATCTGGACACGGGACAAAGTCTTCTATCTTGTATCTTCATAGTCCAACAGTCCGGCATACGCATATAGTCCAGCTGTCCGAGGACCCCCTAATATAGGACTCCCTCAGTGATCCCTCGTTGTTTCTCAACGACACCGATGGTCAAGAAAGAGAGGATGATGGTCCCGGTAATCCAAAAATGGAGGAGGAGGAGATGATGACTGCTCCTGTGACCGACTGGTGGAGGAAGGAGATCATGATGACGGCTCTGGTGACCGAATGGAGGAGGGAGCTGTTGCAAAGTCCTGCGAGGTATATATATTAATTAAGCTTGTGCTGACTTGATGCATTAATTGTTTTGGTATGTACATATATTAACTCTTCTTTCTTCTTTTATAGCCCTCCAGATCGAGCCAAACTTTCGTAAGTAGACGAGGCGCGAAGAAAAGGTTGCGTCAGTATGAAAGGTTCACGATCAAAAATCGCGGGTGATGGCTAACCGATTGCTCCCAAGCGGACCAAGGACAAATTTGAATCTCAGTGCGGAGCTATTGCTAGGGCAGCATCCCGACCAGCATCCAGCCATGGAATAACAATAAGGACGACCCTGAAGTTTCTTATGTCCAAGATAGACTGAAAGGTGATCTTTGGACCACGCTGATGACAAATTTCAGCCTCCCGCCAAAGGAGGATCCGAATAACCCAGTTATAGAGCCAAAGGTCAAGGCTTTTTCTCTTGAGAAGATGGCAGATCTATTCAGGAATTGGAAGAGAGAGTTGAACACAAAGTTGGCCAACAAAGGGAAGACTCCAGAATTCACCGGTCGATATGAGAAAATAAGAGATCACTGGCCCGCATTTGTGGCCTACAAGAAATCGGAGAAGGGTTTTAAAAGGTTAGTGAAAAATAAGAAAAATGCTCCAAAGAAGAAGTATCACCATCACACGGGGTCAGGTGGCTACTACAAAGTCCGGCCGTTGTGGGACAAAGTTGAGCAAGACCTGCTTGCTAAAGGGGTCCAACGAGTGACATTGAATTGGCCATATCTTTCAAGGACTTAGTTCTTCGGGATTGGGGGAACTTTGGACCCAGAAATAGGGGAGTGTCGTTGGACGGACGAGTAGCTTGCAATACCCATCAAGAAGGTTCAGAAATATATAAGGGCAGCGGAGGAAGGGATGTTCATTCCCGACAGAGAGAAGGGCAAGCTGACAGAGGCCCTGCGGAATCCTGAGAATCCTGGATGAACATGAAGCACACCAGGCTTCGTTTTGTGGGTGCATGGGTTCCCCGGCAGCGGTGGTTACAGAAGATGAGAGAGAAAGAGGAAAGTGGAAGCGAGCGAAATGGAGAAGCTCAATGCAAGAATAGCGATGTAGAGGAACTTGAGAGCCAGCGAGCTACCGCCAACCATCTCAAAGGGCACGAAGATCCTTGCTTGACGCCTTCCCTCAAGCTACCCCACCATCTCAGCGTAGAAGCAGTGTGGCTTCCACGAAGCTCATTTAGCCTGATTTCACGGCTCCTCGGTACCCAGTGGATACTATCACAGAGGCTCAACATTGCGAGCTAATGACGAAATGGAAGAACTTGACTTTGAAGGTGGCTATCGGCTCTGCTGTACCTACTGAAGCTGAGGGAACTTTTCATTGCCGGCTGATTCCACATGGCTATGTTGTTGTGACGGTGGATGAAATAATGGAGGGATTTGAGGAGCTGGAGCTTAACTACCCTATAGGCGAAGGGGAGAATCATCTGGTTTATACTTTAAGGAGTACCTTTCTATGGAGGAAGGAGTACAACAAGCTTACAAAGTGGACGCCTCCTCCTCCTCCACCTCCGGCGAATCAGGGCACTCTGCATCCTCCTCCTCCTCCTCCGGCGAGTCAGGGCACTCCCCCTCCTCTGATGCGTGAGGGCACTCGGCCGCCTTTCCTCCGCCACCTCCGGGGCATCGGAGCACTCCACCTCCTCTGGCGTGTCAGCAGACTCCGCCATGACAGCAACGGCGCAAGAGAGACGCCGCCGCTCTGGTGGCTAGCAGTGCAAGTAGAGGCGGGAAGCAATTCAAATACGATCCTTGTCTCAAGGCTCCAAAAAAGTTACCATATGAGAGGACTGACAAGGAAATCGATGACATCATGGAAGCCGAAGTGGAGGCCCATTTTGCATGGAAACCTCCACCTCCGAAGGAAACGGTAGGTCCGGTGAATGTGAAGCGCACACTGGATGCCCTGAAGCGACCACCGACACCTCCACCGGATTCCAAATATGTCCGATGTATTAAACAGACATATAAAAATGCACAGCGGTCGGGAAGTACTTCCAGTGATGCAAGATTAGCACAATGAAGAAGTGGGATAACAATTCCCCAGCTCGGCGAACAAGTGAAGAAATCGTGCGGCCCCGCTCGGGGTGTCTAGCAGTATCGCTGCTAATCATCCGGGGCTAGTGCCCGGTACCAATCCTGCAGATTACCTGAGCAATGATGTACAGTTTGAAATGTTAGAGGTAGATATCTTTTCAGATACGAGCATGGGAAGCCTCTCGCCAAACCTGATCATCCTCCTCTAACAACAATGATGCGAAGATTGCATGAATGGCACATGGATACCTGCAGGAATTCTGGGAAGGATAGTTTGATGCTGGGAATTAAAGAAGAGCACGACCTCGTTGGAACTGAGGTGATGCATGTTAAATTTGTGGAGTTATTCCTATTATAAAATCAAGACGCCCTCGACAAACAACTCATGACTTGCTATTGTCTGTAAGTATTACTTCTGTAATTAAGTCTCTATAGCTCAGCTCTTTCATTGCATGTATATATAATTATCCTCACTATATTATGTAGATTGAAGATCATTGAATGCAAAAAGGCACAAATCTATGACATTGGGTTCATTAACCCAAGTACCATAAATGAATGGTCGGTTAAAAATAGAGTCAAAGATACTGAGGACAACTTGCTACAATGATTACTTCAAAATCAAAACAAAGGGAAAATACTCTTTCCTTACAACTTCAAGTGAGTGTTACTGTCTTGTGCATATTCGGTTTTGCTTACTCGAGATTAATTATAGTAATGTAATTTATGAGTTATGCATGCGTGCCCAGCTTCCACTTTATTCTGCTAGAGATTAAGCTTGAACGGGGAGTAGTAACTGTCTTAGACTTGAGACGAAAAGATCCCCTGGACTATGTGGACATGACTGCAATGCTCTAGAAGTCAGTTCAATCGATCATTATCGCACCATATCGGCAACTTTGTTCATTTCCTGATATCAAGTAATTATTTTCTTTGTCTGGCAAGGTTTTGAAAGAGTTCACCGGAATTGCTCCGGGACTGCCGAGGGAGCTGCGATTTACACACCCGAAAGTAAGTAGTAATAGCTAGTTCCGTGCATCTCCCATTGATTCTAGTTTCTTCATCAATACCTTTTATCATGCTTGATTATAAGTTTGATTGAACTCTATTTCTCGTAAATTGCATGTGGCAGGAAGGCGGTAATAATTTACGTGGATACTACATTTGCGAGTTCATCTACAACGCGGCCTGTCAACGGGGTTACTATGAGAACAATATGAAGTACGTAAACAATAATATTCATCATTTTATTTTATTACCATCATTTGTGTTGAGTTTCATTCATATATATGTATTGACCCCCTTCTTTAAATTAGATGTGGCAGATGCGGGATGAACTCCTACCACATAATCCTATACGAGCAATTCAAGAGGAAAGGGAGAATACCATCCGGAAATTGAAATGGATTTTAGATGTTAGGGATTGTAAGAGATGTTATATTGTATATATATAGTAGCGTTGGATCGATATACGAAAACTTGTTTTTTGACCAATCTCTCGAAGAAAGAGAGGTCACTTCTCTCTGTATATGTTCATGACGATCTTGCGTAATTAATGGTTCCTTCATTTGCTTACTAGCTAGCGTGTCGAGTTCTCTCTAAATGTATAGTAGCTAGCGTCGACCAAGCACGGAGAAAGAGAGGTCACTTCTCTCTATTACCTAGCTAACACAATATGATAAAACCCCTAAATTAACCCTCCAAAACCCCTAACCCCCTTTTAAAAAAGAATCAAAAAACCCAGCGCCTGCGAGCTGCTGACTCAGGGTAGCCATTCCGTCTCGGTTGGTGTTACCAACCGGGACTAAAGGTCCTCCTACCTGGGCGCCCCGCAACGGCCACGTGGAGCCCCTTCTGTCCCGGTTCGTAAGCAAACCAGGACTAAAGGTTTTGGGCTTTAGTCCCGACCCTTTAGTCCCGGTTCCAGATCCGGGTCTAAAGGCCCTCATGAATTGGGACTACTTCCCTGTTTTCCACTAGTGTGTGTCTTTCCATATCCGACAAAACCTTTCCCATCGAGATTTTTCTCGAGAGCATCTAACTCATCCTTAAGCTGGGCACCGGTCATAATAGGTGGTGGCGGGACATCAACAATAACATCTTTCAGGAAGTTCACAGTGTCTTGTCTGCATGGGTGATCAAGACGAAGGAACTACCGATGTTGGTCAAAGCATACATACTTGCGACCCTTAGCCAGCCAAATGGAAGTCACACGTTGTCGGCACACTGGGCATGGCAACTTTCTCTTTACAGACCAACCACAAAATATCGCACGTGCTGGTAGGTCATGTAGCGATGTGTGGTACCAGATATGCATATTGAAGTGCTTCTTTCAAACGGAATCGTATGTCCTTATCCCATTGTTCCAAGCAACAAGTAAGTCGTCCACCAATGACTCCATGTACATACTCATATGCTTCCCCGGATAGTTAGGCCCTGAAATTATCAACGTCAGGAACATGTGATGTCGTTGCATGCAAACGACGTAAAGGCAGATTCAGGGGATAACATATATACCGCCAACGATTGTATATGGCAGCCGCTCAAACCATATGGATTGAACCCATCGGTTGTTATCCCAACAGCTACACCCTTCTAGTCTTCTGTTTTCTTATGAATTTCAACAAATTTCTTCCATGCTTCACCATCCTGTGGATATTGCATCTTTTTTGTATTGTACATCTTCCCTTCGGCGACCCATCTCATATATTGGGTAGTTTCCTCGGTCATATAAAGCCTCTGGATCCTTTCTATGAATGAAAGATATCGAAGGATATTGACGGCAATTTTGAGCTGCCTCTAGCTACCATCATCATCTATTACCTCAATATACCTAGAGGATTTGCACTTGACACAGTAGTTTGTATATTTATGTCATTTCTAAATAACATGCATCCGTTTGGACAAGCATGTATTTGCTCATGTGGCATCTTAAGTGAACCCAGGATTTTGTTCGACTCTTACATCTTCTTTGGCAATATGTTTTCTTTAGGCAGCAGGCTAGCAATAATTGACAATAACTCATTGAAGCAAATTATGCTCATGCAATGCCTTGCCTTCAGGGCCATTAGGCGTGCGATGCCATCTAGCTGAGTAACCTCTGTATGGGCGTGGAGGGGTTTCTATGCCACAAACAAAGCTGCATGATACTATTCTGGGCTTTCCGGCGGCTCCTCGGAGTGCGGGTCCTCCCACAGATCTACACGGCCACTACTAGGGAAAAGCCTAGCAGCAGCGCGGGTTTTAGGCCTATTAGTAGCGCGGGCAGGAGCGCTACTGATAAGGCGCTACAGCTAAAGCTTAGCGATGCGCGCACTGGACCCGCCATCGCTAAAATGATCTAGTAGTAGCGCTTCTCCCGAGCAGCGCTCTTTGGTAATTAGTAGTAGCTCCTCCTTGCCCGCGCTTACTACTATTATTTAGTATTTTATTTCTTTTTTATTTCATGTTGTATTTCATACATCTTTACACAATTTTTCATACAACAGGAATTTAGAGACTGTTTTTACATCATAATGAGTAGGTGAAACAACCGTGGACTAGTTTCAAGTGGATGGACATCCACTTGAAATTAATCCGCGGTTCTTTCACCCAATGATATAATAAATATCATATCATATCATTAACAACTTATCATCATAATACATCATTGTCATATAACACCTCAAGATCATCGTTTTCATCAATGAGACATCACATAACAAATTGGTCACTAGTCTTAATCACAAGTACTCCTCATCATCAACTCTAACACATTGTATCACATAATAAACATATTGTACCTCATAGGACCTACTACATTCTGTTAGGAGCTACTATATTCTCCAAGGTAAAATAGCAAAAAACAAGATAGCCCCTGACTCTCCATTATGGAGAATGGAGATTATCCTGTCTCCAATTCTTGCCTTTCGCTTAATGTTACTTCCAAGAACCTCCTTGCGAATGTCCAAACATTTTTTCCATTCTTTGATTAGCATGTGTTCACCGCTTTTAGAAATCCGATATGCACAGGTGAGATCCGTATACAATGACCTGGCTGTATGTTCAGAACTTCAAGGCGACCATTGTAATACATCAGATGAGGCACACAATCCATCGGGATTTTCTGTTGAAAAACATAGTAATAACTTCGTAGTTAGCAATGATGTACTAGTTTTGGAAGTAGGCAAAAGATGCACGGATGTCGTAATAGTAAAAAATCTTACCAGGGTATCTCCATAGAAGTTATATTGGTTCAACACGTGCACTAGTGGCACGTATTCACCATAATTTGGAGGAGTTCGATAATATGTATTGTAATTCTCAAAGAAAGTACAATAAGCAATCAGATGATTTTTTCTCCTTATACGTTAATTAGAGCCATCGGTGTATTGGGTTTTGTCTACCATCTTCTGCACATTCTTTGAAGATTCAAAATAAGCTGTCAATGGAAATAAGCTATCAACAATTTTGAAATAAACAATATAAATTAGTTAATAACTATGTTTGAGAAACTCACATTGCGGTAGAATCGAAGCGTATCAACAAGGACCCAAATGTCCATATTGTCTTGCTCGATGTCGTGGATCACCAAGATCCATGGTGACAATCATACCCTCATAAAACCATACATTTTGCAAAGTGCTTCCCAATTTTGGCAACCAAAATGGGTTACGCTCTGAGCATTGCACAGATTTACTTCAAAATCCATACCATGATGGGTCCTTAGGTGTATTTTCTTTGTTTCAAAATTTTCATGGTCTTCAAAACCCATCCTCTCCAAGACATAGCGTCTTGCATGGCATGGGATAAGCTAGTCGAAGTGTAAAAGATGAAAATTAGACGTTGAAATAGTTGAAGTCATGCTTAATTATGAAAAAAACACTTGTCGTTGTTATGTCGTTTCACAATCGAAGGTCTCCTCGAGCTTAATGCTGAAGCGTCGATCTTCGCCCAGTGAACAAACTCGTCAGCACATACCTCGATAAATCGTGGCACCGACTACACTCCCCGGGACTGTCAGTCGCCCCGAGTACAACATTTCCTACGTTCATAATTCAAAGATAAACTTGTACATATTCTAGCACAAGTCATGCCAGAATTCACGAAAAAATCCGGCATGACCTTTGCTAAAAAGGACATATCGGCGCCTGAAATTTGCGGAACGGAAATTAATCAACACTCGTGAGAAACATAGGCCACTCGGAGATGTAAACTAAACATAAGCGGCCACTTGGGCAACCACATATCCTATTTGAGCAACAACACAAGATATACAAGGATATTTGGCTGGTCTCACCTCGATGTCGGAGGGGTCGGTGGCTGGGACAACGGCGGGGATGTCGGAGGGTCGGTGAGGGAGACGACGGCGGGGATGTCGGAGGGGTCGGTGTGAGGGCACGGTGGTCACCTGAGAAACCATATAAGTTATCACTAATACATCCCGAATAATTGCTTAAACTAAAAATAACAACAAATATGACATGTTCAACTAGTTTTATTAATTCAACTAGTTCTTACTAAATATAAAGTTACTATAAATAGAAAAAAAAACTAGTTCTTTCTAAAAATAAAGTAGTTCAACTAGTTATATTAGTTTACTTAGTAAACTAGTTCAACTACAACTAAAAATCTAGTACTAACTAAGCAACATCTAGTTAACTAGTACCATCACTACTAGTAATTAACATCTACTACTACTAAAAATCTAGTACTAACTAAGCAACATCTAGTACTAGCTATGAACCCTAAATTAACATCTACAACTACTAAATCTAGTACTAACTAGTGGCAGGGGTGGGGCGGCGGAGGTAGCTAGGGGCGGCGAGGTCGAGGCGGTGGGAGGAGGGCTGCCGGCGGAGGAGGAGGAGGGCGGCCGCAGCGTGAGGGAGGAGGAGGCGGAGGAGGGATGGGCGGTCACAGGGCGAAGGGAGGATGTCACCGAGGAGGAGGAGGAGGACGGAAGGAGGAGTACCTGGCGACGAGACCAAGGCGGTATGGCCAGCCAGCCCAGGGCGGACGACGCCTGACAAGCGGTGCTCGGCATGGGGGCGTAGAGTGAGAGTGTGTGAGTGAGGGCGGTCGTCTTGCGTGGGGATAAGAGTGGGGATAGTTGCAGCGCGTTTGCCAAAAAGCGCTACAGCTAATCTGAATAGCAGATGGCGCCTTGCACATAAACCGCTACCGCTAAGTGTAACTATACAAAAATATGTCAATGCAAAAATACATTGGCCATCAATGATCTTTTTGTGTACAATCTGAATTGTCAATATGAGTCCTATCTGGTAGGAACCGAGAGGACTCATATTGCGACCTAAATTTACACATAGAGTTCAGTGAAGACCAACTGGTTGTGGTAGTTTCAGAAATAACATATTTAAGGTGGTAAACACCTGCTCACTTGAAAGCGAGGTGGGACTAAACTTGTGGGCTGATCTTAGCAGTAGCGGTTTTTCTATAAGCGCGCTGCTGCTAACTTCTATAGTAGTAGCGCGGTTTAGTATAGAGCGCTACTGCTATAACTAGCGGGGGGGCGAGGTCATGGCAATTATAGCAGTAGCGCTGTTTGTGGTGGACGCGCTACTGCTATTTTCCTGTCAGCAGCGCGTTTCTCTAACACGCGCTGCTGCTAAGTAGCAGCAGCGTGGTATTTTATGGTGCACTGCTGGTAAGATTCTGTGTATAGGCTTTTCCCTAGTAGTGGGCGGATGTAATCTAACATGTTTTCAATCCGAGTATCATATTCATCAGTGCGTTGTCGCACCACCTCCGCCCTGGACTATTCTATCTCACCATGAAAGATCCACCGGTAATAGCCTGCCATAAACCCATGTTTGCCTAAGTGTTTACTTATAGTAATCTTATCTCTTTCAGTCTAGTTATCATACTCCGTGCATGGGCACCAAATTCCACAAATTGGCGTTTCTCTGACAAATACTAATTCCAGGAAAGCATTGGTCTTCGACCTCCACTCAGGGGTCATACCCTCCATGCTGGGATGTCCGGTGTACATCCACTCACGATCTTCCATCCTCTGATATAGAGTGAAACAGACACATAATGTTTTTTTATGTAACAAGTGGTTCCATCAAGTTTTACAACATGCACTGAGCTATCTAATAGGTAAAGATAGGTCATAATCCCACCCGAGGATGTGTAGGCTGGGTCCGCTTCATGCCGTACTCCGACCCGAGAAAAATTTTCGGCAACACCTCCCCGCTGTTCTCCAAATACATGTCTCGGGAATAAGCCGACGGGATGTGCATCCAGAGAACAACAAGGAGACACCGTTGAAATTTTGTCTCGGATCGAAGTACAACATGAAAACGACCAGCCTACACATCCTAGAGCTGTCCATGGAAAACATGGACAATTCGAAAGAGTTGAGGTTATAAATATGCAAGGACTTGCATATTTATAGATACAACCCTTTCGAACGGGAGACACCTAGGTTACGCGACTATTTAGGTCATCTACAAATAATGGAAAGCTACACAAGAACGGAAAGAGATTACCCTTGAAGCGTGCAACGGAATTCACTCTCTCTATTGTCAAAATAGATGCATGTCCTACATGAAAGAATGAAGTTGTGTGAATCATATGTCAAACACACACACATCAATAACACTCACTCACACACGCACACACATCAATAACACTCACTCGCACACACACACAAACACATCACACACACTTGAACAGCACCCCCCACACACACACACACACACAAATATCACTCATTCACACACACACACACACACACACACACACACACACACACACACACACACACACGTCAATAGCACCTCCACCCACACACACCAACATCACCCAGTCACACACACATAGAAAGCACACACTCACACACATTAATCGCTATGGATATACACCTTTTGTTAAAATGGAGGGGGGGAACCCCTTTTGTTTAAAAAAAAGGAGATTGAGTAGGGGCTCACCAACGGGGCAGGGGGGCGACGGGGGAGGTGGATGTCGGACATGGTGGAGCTTGGTGGAGGGGAGGCCGCGCCGGTGGTGGCTCGGTGAAGCTTGTGGCCGAGATGGTGGTGGTGGGCGAGCTCGATGGAGGTGGGGGCGGGGGGCTCGGTGGAGGCAGTCCCGGTGGTGGCGGCGGCGGCAGAGCTCGACGGACGGGACGTCGTGAGCCAGGTGGGGGGAGGAGGGAGGTGAGTGAGAAAACAGAGAGGAAAGGAGTGAGCGCGCGAGGGGGAAATTTTGGATAAGTCCCCGCGGAAACATTTCCGAGAGTCAACTCAAGGAGACACACAGAGACCACAAGGATCTTTCGTAAAAGAAATGGTTACATCAAAACACCTCGGAGGTTGTCACATGTACCGTGATCTCTTGCAACCGGACGTCTCTCCAAATCATGCGACGAAAAATTAAACTTCGCCCTGCATGTACCGCTTTAGTTGTGGGGACTATAGATCAGTGAATGCCGCTATATCACACCGGCTAGCTGCACTGTGTGCCTAGGGCCACGGTCATCGTCGATCTGCTTCCTCCACATACCCGCTCAATTGTTGTCGACAATGACCCTTTCTCCTCCACGCTCTACCTCTTGCAATAATCCTCTACCGCGCCCAACCACCCCCTCCTTGTTCCTCAATCTTTTTTCCTTATACTTTCTTCCTCCCTCCTTCTTCCTCCTATTGTATTTGTCCCACCACTCAGCTCCTACGCATGTGAACATGTTAAAAACTGTAGCTTCTGTTGGCCCAGACCCGACGCCGAGTACTTTCCGTGATTCCTGAGCCGCGAAAGCGATGAGTAATCTCACCGACTCCATCTTTGCACTGGGAATGAACACTTCTTCGAAGTCCACACTTTCCTCTTGCACGTACTCTTTGACTACTAGCCTTGTTTTGTGCTTCACGGACCCTTCGACATCTTTCTTGGTCATAAATTCCCACTTGAGATCCATGACTTTTTCATTGTTGGGAAGATCCACAAGCACCCATGCATTATTGTCGTGGATCGACCTCAACTCCTCTTTCATAGCGTGACGCCAACACTCCTTCGTGTTCGCATCCTCAAAATCCGCCGGTTCCTCGGCGCTTGCTAGACACTGTCATCCACTCCTTGTCATCTTTTCCGGGTCAATCGTCCGAAAAGTTTTCTCAGGATGTATGTCGAACACCGGTCCGAGATGCATAGGTGTAGATGGTGGCGTCATTTTCTCATGTGCTTTGAGAGACGATGCAGGTGCCAACATGGCTGCCTTTCCTGCGTACAAGCATGCACACGACGGAGCTCTTGATGCATGCTCATCGTTTGCACGTGAGAATGCATGCTCATCATTTGCATGTGAGAATGCATGCATGCCCTTTGGCGGGCCCTGTAGCCTGCATAGACTGCTGCTGCCTAGGCAGCCAACGCCTACAACCAATGAGCCAAGCCCACTGCCTTCTTTCCCGGGCATGACCCTGCGTGAGCCTTGCGCGCTTGTGCCTTCAAGCCGAGCACAATATAATGTGCCGCTGCTGCTCTCTGCTGTGTGCAAGGCACCGCTACTCCGTGCGAGACCTCCTGCTCGAGTTTCTGCGGCCAGTGCTTTTGGCCTACTCAGCGGGACACTTTCGCCTGTTACTAGGCAGAGTTGCATGGCTGCTGCGCACGTCCACTTTTGCATCAGCATACTTTGATTCGTGGTCTTCTGGCGCCACGTACGTCAAAGTGATATTCGTGTCCGTAGTATCGACACAAATTTTAGAATTATGTCTCGCGTCAGTAGCTTTGACACGAGTTTCGGAATCACCCCCATGTCCGTAGCGTCGACATGAGTTTCCGAACCATGATCTTGACAGTGAACTTTTTCTTCACGGAGCACGGCAATTTCTTTAGCCGACGCTTGAAGAACTGGATCCACCTTGTCCACGAGTTCACACATCAACATCATGTCACCTTCGTCTCCTTGCTGGGCCATGAGCGCCTTCTCCTTCGGGGGATTCTTACACTCCGACTTGAAGTGTCCGAGCAGATTACAGTTGTGACAACGGATCTTCCTCTTGTCGAACTTCTTCTTCCTTGGCTTCTCCGACTGTTCGTCGGTGTCCTTTCTTGGAGACGGTACTTTCCGCCGCTACCAGACGCCTTGTCGAAATTGTTCTCCTTGGAAACCATTGCCTGCCACTGAGCACGTGTAAGCATCAGGTACTCATCCTGATTTGCGTCACTGTAACTCAGTGTCATCCGCTTGTCATGGGCCTTGAAGCGACCAACCAGATCATCCAAAGTGAGAGTCTTGAGATCAACACATTGCTCGATCGCAGACACAATCGGCATGTAGCGCGGTGGAGCGGCACGTAGAAAACGCCGGACCACGGAGATGTCCTCTAACTTCTCTCCGAGACCGCGAATCCCGTTCACCATGGAAGCAACCCTCGCTGCGAAGGCGTCCACTGTCTCGTCTTCTCCCATCCTCAGATTCTCGTAACTTTTCAGCAAAGTTTGCAAATTAGCCTCGCGCACACGCTGCGAAAGTGCCCCGTGATGCAATATCTTGGCGTGTCCCACGCCTCCTTCGCTGATGTCTTCGAGATTAGATGTTGCTGCACGTCCACCGGCATCACCGAGCAGATGGCCGTGATAGCTTGGCGATCCTTCCGATACAAGGCACCACCCTTCAGGTACTCCTCATCGCCGGGGTCGACGGCTTCCCAGAGCTCATTGGCCTCAAGCGCCCACTCCATCATGGTCGCCCACACCACGAAGTTCCCACGGTCGAATCGTGGATACTCCCATCTCACCGGAGCAGCAATTTCTTTAGCCGCACCGGAGTACTCCGCCAGTTGCTTGGTCTTCTCGTCGTCCGCCATGATCCTCCGTTACTAGAAGATCAACCTTGCTCTGATATCAATTGTTAGCCCAGACCCGACACCGAGTACTTTCCGGTGACGGCAACGACCGACGACGAACGATGATGAAGCGAAGCTCACTGGCGAACTCGACGAAGTTACTTTACGCCGAGATGCACCGCAGTGCAAAAGCTAGCCTCCTGCTAGCGGCTCCTGATCGATCCACCAACGCAGTGCAAAGCTAGCCCAAGCTAGCCGTCCTGCTACTGATCGATTCTACGTGAAGTTGCAGCAAACAATACCACAGTATATGTACGTACACAACGGCCAGCCGGTCGGAAGCAACACGCACGCACACAAAGCTAATGTATTGCCAAAGGCTCGTCTCGAGCCTTGTCTTCGCTTTATTGCTTTCAACTTACGGTACGTTAGATTACAGGGGCTGGTCCATATATATACTAGGCTAACCTAGCTACGTACATGACCGAGTTGGCCAGGAATACTAATCCTAGTTGGACTAGGAATCCTACCAAACCACCATGTACACATGCCGTGTACTACTAATTCGTGTTTAAGTCTAACAGCTTCCTTATATTTGATCGATAAGGAATATTCAACATGAAGATATTCATTAGAACATAACATATACAATAATGTGATTCTCATACAGGCCTGTAAACAGCTAATTGTTTTTCATCATATATATATAAGAAAATGGGTCAGTACTCCTAGGAGTATGTATTCCTACCAAGGTGTCTTCGATCGATTTGTTTTCTGTCTATTTTAGTAACAAGATAATGTGTGCAGAATAAGAGAAATAGGTAGTTTGTTTCCAGATTTTCAGGATTTGCTATTCTGTTCGGCCGTCTCTTTCCATTAGCACATACGTACGTCATATTCATCTCTGTTTCTTTCTCAACAGAAAGAAATCCATCTCTTCTTCCCCGGCCGACGGCGGTGAAGCACAGTGATCTCGATGACAGGTCGCAGGAACGAGAGCGGTAGCTGCTCACAAACGGACATGGTGACGCACTCTTCTAATCCTCCCATCAGTGACCCATCAAAGCTTCAACTGAAAATATACCAGTACATGATGCGGCGGCATGAGCATCCATCGGCAGACGGTCCAAGATGCAGGCACCCACCAGCATCCAGGCGTGCAATAGCTGCAACTACCATGTTTGGGCGGTCCTGGTGGCTTCCATGGTACTAGCAAGTGGCTATGACCCATGACTCCATGAGACATACCCCTTTGAAGATGAGCTTAATTACGGCGGTTGTACCAGATATACTTGATGCATAATCCCATCTTCTTTGTTGATCTCGTTTCTTTGAGTATTTGTTTCTCTTCAGATTTAGGTTCTTCCGTGTTCAAAAAGATAATGCGTGGGTACTTCTTTACAGTTCTAACATACTCTCTTTTGATTATCCTACATCACATAAATTCTTCCCATTGTGAAAAAATGTTTGGCAATACGTGATTGTTATTCATGAAAGGAGGTATATACTGTACTGCATCCAGAAAAAATATCCAGTATATAGTCGTTCCAAAACTAAATAGTATATGATCCATTAAAATGTAGTGTATACTCCTTCAAAAACAGTAAACCCATTTTGATGGTATAATACTAGGCTCACGAAGTATATACCGCCAAGACAAAAAATAGTAAGAGCTATATACTACTATGCACACTACAGTATATACTGCGGAAATTAGGTGGTATATACTTCATTTCCGTACTGGAGAATAAGTGCATAGTAATACCAAAATAGAGAGAATATATATATTCTACAGGAAATAAGTGGTATATACATATGCACGCTTGTAGTATATACTTCATCCTCTCCATTGAAAAGGAAGAAAAGGCGGCATATAGTATTGTCATCATTGTACTTCTGAAATACCATTTTTCTAACAAAATACTGCTCGTGTTGCTCACACCAAAAGATATAAAGCACCAAGACTTACAATTATGCATGGTGCACATGCATGTTCGGATGCTTGTTAAAAAATCAAATCTGTTATGCATGCAGCGGTTGGGCTGTGCAGCCATTAGCGGATATATATTGAACTAAGAGTAAAATCAAATGGATAAGGTGGGAGTACATACTGTTGGGAGTATAAAACAGGAGTCCTATATATATAGAGAGAGGTTTAGAGAGAGAAACAGAGAGGGTAGAGAGAGGAGAGAGGGAGAGGAGGCTGCGTCTCCCGCACACAAAGATTTCCTTTTAGCATTCCATGCCGCCATGCACGCATCATCGTCCACCTCCCACCCGGCCACTCTCCCTCTCCCTCTAAACCCTTCCCTATAAAACCCCCTCCTATCCACCCCCAAGAAACCTCAAAAACCAAACTCCTCCGCCGGACATTGCTAGCTACACCTCTCTCCGGCAAGCTAAGCCTCGCAAACAAAGGAAAGAGAAGAAGCTACCTATTAGCTAGTCGTTTAGTGCAGCGATGGGGCGGTCGCCGTGCTGCGACGGGGACGCCGGCGTGAAGAAGGGCCCGTGGACGCCCGAGGAGGACAAGCTGCTGGTAGACTACATCCAGGAGAAGGGGCACGGCAGCTGGCGCCACGTGCCCAAGCTCGCCGGCCTCAACCGCTGCGGCAAGAGCTGCCGCCTCCGCTGGACCAACTACCTCCGCCCCGACATCAAGCGCGGCCGCTTCACCCACGATGAGGAGAAGCTCATCATCCACCTCCACTCCCTCCTCGGCAACAAGTAAGCCACGTGTCTATTGTCTGTGTCTTCTTCTCCGACTCTGGCGCCGGTGACTGATGGACTGGGGTTGGTTGGTTCAGGTGGTCGTCGATTGCTACGAAGCTGCCGGGGAGGACGGACAACGAGATCAAGAACTACTGGAACACGCACCTGCGCAAGAAGCTGCTCGGCATGGGCATCGACCCCGTCACGCACCGCCCGCGCACCGACCTCAGCCTGCTCGCTGGGCTCCCGGGTCTCCTCGCGGCAGCCGGTAACTTCGGTGGCGCCCGCTCGGCCATGGGCGCCTGGGACATGAACGCGCTCAGGCTGCAGGCCGACGCCGCCAAGTTCCAGCTGCTTCAGGGGCTCGTGCGCGCGCTCACCGCCGCCGCCGTGCCCGCGCCCGCACCCGGCATGGACAAGCTCATGGCACTCCTCGCTGCCAGCAACGGTGGGCAGAACGGCGCCGGCATTGACCAGAGCATGCTGCTCCAGCCGTGCCAGTGGGACGGTATGAACAACCTGCCGGCGCTTACCAGCTCCACGCCGGTGAACGGCATGGACAACGTCAGCGGCATGTTCGACGGTTTCGGCGCCGGGGATGGGCTGAGCTCAACGGAGTTTGGGGGCTATGGCGGGGAGAGCGGGAGCAACGTGACCGTGGACGCGGTGGCGCCACCGCGCCCAATGGTGGCCAACGACCAGGAGTGCAACAACAATGGCGGCGGCGGTGTGTCGTGCGACCAGACGCCCGCGTCGAGCCCGTTCAACGGGCTGGAGAGCCTAAACCTGATGGATGACCTCAACACAGACGGTAGTTGGAAGGATTTGCTAGAGTGAGTACCTGCTCCCATTCCATCTACTTTCTATCAAAAAGAAAAAAAAACACCCATGACCCATGCATGCATGTCTCTTTTCCATCCACCCAAATAATTTGGCTCATATATTCTCAAATATTCTCTGTTCTTTTTCCTTAATCCTAATTTAGTTTATAGTTCAACTAGCTAGATAATTTACTAGGGATTAATTGACACAATACTTAGCTGAAATGATTTTATGCAGGCAAATGTCATGGCTGAACTCAAGTGAGCTGTGATGGGTAGATAGAAGAGATATGATCAACGATGCCAAAAATAATCAGAAAGGAGACTCAGACTATTAATTGTTGGATTGGACGCGCTTTTCGGTCGATCAATACCGAAGATGTGAAGTTTGTTTGTTGATAGGGGAACAAGGTGGTTTAGTCCACACTTTTAGTCATGTACAAAAAAAGAACAGAAGGACATACATATATGTACACACAAACAGCAATTAATGTTCATTTTTGTTTAATTAGTTTCTTTGTTGTTTCCTTTTTTATGAGGTGGGGAATATATGTAATAACTAGGTTGTGACATAAATTGAAAGCACCTTCTTTTTTCCAGACAGTAAAGTGAGTGTGTGTAAGTGTGATTATATACTCATCGTCATTATTTCTTGAGTTTTGCATAATGACACAGGGTTTAGTTAATCAGGAAGCTAAACTCAAGCCGTCATTTGATTGGATTGTGATTATATTTTAATCCCACGATGTTGGTCTTGTGAGTCCAACATTAGTCTTCACTGTGATCAATCTCCATATGTACTTTGCGACAATAATTGTATGGCTACACACATATGGTTGATAGTCAAATTTGCATCATATGGACTACTGTATTTTAATTATCTAATCAGAGAAGATATAGTCTACACTGTGGACCTTCCATTTCGCATTAGGATACGGTACGTATACAGTAGAAGATAAGTTTACTTTCGTGTTTTAATTAAAACATATATATGTTCTAACTAAGAGAAACAATTGCATGCAGAATGTATAGCTTCAAGAAAATTTAGAATGTTTGCTCTATATATATATATATATATGTACTACTGAAATTAACCAGCAGGGGACATGCATGCATATATGTGATAGCATACATACGGTATAATAGTATAAAATGAGGTAGTTGGAGTTGGACAAGGACGGTAGCGCTCACGCTTTAGCTTGTCAAAGTGGAGAAAATTACCTTATTAATCATCTAGAATTTCTCCACACACTATCACTGACACGAAAATCAAGGCAAAAAACACAATCTTCGTCAACCTATCTAGCTAATCCATGGTTAACCAGATTCAACTTGATAATACTAGGACTTATGGTACTCTAATTGATCAAGCTTAACTAATCCATTACCAATATTAATGCTAAGCAATCAATTCGTTTAGATTTGCAAGGCAGTAGTTTCCACGCACAAATCAATTAAAGAAAAAAAGAAGAACTAACTGAACATCCATGTCGATCGCCGGTGTGTGTCCTCGGGGCAGTTTCTGACATGCATCTCTTGTTCATGTGTGTACGTTCCTGTCTAAATAGCTAGCTTAGTTAGATTCCTTTTTGTGATGGGGCAGTGGACGCAAAAAACATCCATCATCGGCAGCCGCTTGAATGCACTTTTAGTTAAAATCGCAGCTACTTGGTGTGACCCTGATCGATGCCTGACTCACATAGAACTTGGCAATATGATTTTCTATCTGTATCTATGAATATACTTTTCTCTTGGTCATGGACCATATAAGTCACAGAATTGGTTAGACAGTAGGTAGAGGGCTCGTTTCCGGGCACCACAAGCCATTGACCCGCCTCTGCTTGCACCTACGTATATGCATGCTCTGACTGGCCTGTCCTCTATGCTCACAACCTAGCTTAATTAGCATATAGCTTCCCTTTTGATTAGCAGCTAAGCTCGCTTTATCCTCGAAAAGCTCGTGTGGTTAGAGCTGTTAGAGTGCTTAAACCTGTTTTCTTGCAAAATGTCTATCCCTTTTCCCATGAACAGTTTGGGCAGTTTTAATTTCTCTTTCAAGGGAAGCGAAAGGCTGGGGCCACGTTGATAAATGTAAAATCAATATTATTGTTAGCTTATATTCCACACGGTCGCACCTCTGTACCCAAGATTTCATTGTACATTATCTAACGGTGCCACATATCTTACAACCTCTTTATTCACTGCGACGAAATATCATAAACATATTCATAAGACAAAAAAGATGATGCATTCGTTCTTTACCAAAAAAAATTGCCAGCATAGAGTTGCACTAAAAAACGTGTACATCATAGTACCAAGTATACCTTCTCACTGAGTTGAGAGAGAATTGAGGTTTGTTCAAAAGTGGGAATTTCTGCCACTGTGAACATGTATACTCGTCTGCACCTTACAAATTAAATCGCATAAATATTTTCAAGTACCGTCAACACAGGGGTACGACCTCCTCTTCCAAAAAAGGTGTTGTTATCAGCAATGGAAGTAAATACATATACATACCCCTAGTATAGTCTGGATGTCATTCATTGTTAACTCTTGAAAGAAAGAAGCAAAACAAATTATATTATTGAGACTCTTACCAAGCCCTCTTCCAATGTTCAATCTTCGCAAATCAACAAATAGCCAAACAATCAAGACATGACCGTTCCGTATTGTCTGGTGGCTATATTCCAAGGACATCCTATGGGTATGTTGACATGAATGACTCTGCAAAGGTTGATGTTCCACAACAATTCCTTCCAGCAGTCAGTCTACTTCATGCAGTCATGTTTGTCCAAGTTTGATTGTAGGCGTACTGTTCATTGTGCTCATCCAGAACATGCAGACAAAAAGATAAAGATAGTGAAACAACACAGATCATAAGTTGCTTTCTATGATAAGATACGTGTCAACAAAACAGATAGAAATAAGTTGGTCATGATATCTAGCCATGCATATCTTGGGCAGCAAAAACTATAGCTAATTGAGAAAAAGAACAGGGAGGCAACCTAACAGATCTGAATGAATGGTAGAGTTACCTCAAAAGTCAGCTACCCCTCCCACCGCGGATGACGGCGGTGAATGGCGTCTTTCCCCTGCGGCAACACCTCCCATGGTGGATCCCGACGATGGACGACATTTAGCTTAGGCGGAGGCTCCTACCACAACGTTCCCGGGGGAGCTCTAGGGCCTCCAGCCGCTGCTGATCTTCACCAAAAGCGGCGCCCACGCCGGCCTCGGGCCCACCTATGGTGGTTGGCAGCATCCGTGCCGGTCGTCGGTACTCTTGCGTTGGCCCACCCCACCACCTTTGTTGGGCTCCACCCTAGACTAACTCTCTCGCTGGAACGGAGGTTTAAGAAGCAGAAACGCAGAGCAGGAAGTTTTCTGGCGACCAACGCCTAGGCGCACAAACGCCAGATCCTTTTCTGTTGCTGGACGAACCAACGCCGGCTACAAACCTAGACACACCAGCCCATGGACCCGACCTGGCGCACAGACGCCGATCGCACTGGCACGGACTCAACCTTGCGCACTGACTCCGGTTACACTGTGCTCTGTCACGACTTATTCCCAACAATCACCCCCAAACCTGGACGGTATGAGCCGGAGCTGGGCTATGTGCCCAGTAAAGTAAGGCCGTTCGTGCGGCCTAGTCGCCATCCATGCGGTAGGCGTTTGTGCGCCAGAAATATTTGGTCCCTGTCCTTCTTTCACCTACCTCCGAGCGAGATAGTCTGGGGTTTGTCCCAACAACCTTCCGGTGGTTTCTCCCCCATCGTCCTCACCTACGCAAGGAGCAACGGGAGTGGGCGTCGAGGAAGGAGAAGCAGACACTAGTAGAAAAGGGGCCTATTGACCCGGTTGGTGAGGGCCTTTAGTCCCGGTACATGAACCGGGACTAAAGGAATCGATACTAATACTACAGCCGCTTTAGTCCGGTTGAATCCAGAACCGGGACTGATGGGCCTCCACGTGGCCTGTACGCTGAGCCCAGGCAGGAGGGCCTTTGGTCCCGGTTGGTGGCACCAACCGGGACCAATAGTCATCCACGCGTCAGCATTTCTGTGGCTGGGATTTTTGTTTTTTTTTTGAAAAGGGGGGGGGGGGGGTTTGGGGGGTTGGGGGGGTTAATTTAGGTGTTTCATATATTGTGTTAGCTAGCTAATTAATAGAGAGAAGTGTCCTCTCTTTTGTCCGTGCTTGGTCGACGCCTTCGTAATATACATGCGTATAGAGAGGACTAGCTAGACACGCTAGCTAGCTAGTAAGCAAGCGAAGGAAGCAGAAGATCGTCATGAACATATATGCATACAGAGGGAAGTGATATCGACCACCTCTCCTTCTCCGAGAGATTGTTAGAACAACAAGTTCTCGTATATCTATCTTGGACACTACCGGCTACATATATACAATAATTATCTTTTACAAAAATAATCTCCTAACATACGGACGCGTGGTCCACATAGTATTCTCGTCTTCAGCGATCACGTGGTCAAGAAAGAATGCCGCCAATTCCTCTTGAATTGCTCGCATGCGATCTGGTGCTAGGAGTTCATCCCGCATCCGAAACATCTAATTTTAAGAAGGGGGTCAATACATATATATGAATGAATGAAACTCAACACAAATGATGGTAATAAAATAAAATTGTGAATATTGTTATTTACGCACTTCATATTGTTTGTCAGAATAGCCCCACTCACAGGTCGTGTGGCGGATGGACTTCATAAGCGTAGTATCCACAAAAATCATTCCCTTGTTCCTGCCACAACCACTTTACAAGAAATAGAGGTCAATCAAACTGATAATTAGCAAACATGTTAAATGGTATTGATGAAACTAGCGCTTGAATCACTAGGAGATGCGTGGAATATGCTACTATAGTACTTACTTTCTTGTGTCTAAATTGCAGCTTCTTCGGCAGTCCCGGAGCTTTTTTGGTGAATTTTATCCAAACCCTGACATACAAAGAAAATAATTACTTGATATCAGAAATGAACAAAGTTGCTGATATGGTGGATAATGATCGATTTAACTTACTTCTCGAGCATTTCAGTCATGTCCGCATACTCCTTGGGATATTTTCGTCTCGAGTCTAAGACAGTTACTACTCCTGCTCAAGCTTAATCTCTAGGAGAATATAGTGGTAGCTGCTTGCGCATGCATAACTCATCAATATTACATTACTATAACCTGGACTAATAAGGGAAACCGAATATGCCACAAGACAGTAACACTCACTTGAAGTTGTAAGGAAAAAGTATTATATACTTGTGTTCATTTATTACGAAGCGATTGTAGCAAGTTGGCCTCGGTATTTTCGGCATGAAATTCAACCTCAGTTGCATCTATGAGATATGTGTTAAGGAACCCAATGGAACCCACTTGTCTTTTCTTCAATTCGGCGATCTTCAATCTGCATAATATAGTGAGGATAATTACAAATACATGCAATGAAAGAGCTAAGTTATATAGAGAGACCTAATGACAGAATTAGTACTACTTACAGACAGTAGCAGGTGACTGTTGCTTTATCGAGGGCAAATTGATTGAAAAAATGATAGAACTCCTCAAATGGAATAGGCATCAGTTCAATTCCAACGAGGTCATGCTCCTTTTAACTCTCACATACAAAGTACTCCTCCCTCGGACTCTCTTCAGGTTTTCATGTACCAATCATGCAATCTTCGCATCATCGTTGATAGAGAGCTTTCATCTTTGATGAGAGGCTTCCTGTACTCGTATCTTTGTATCTGCACCTCCAAGAAATCATAATGTACATTGTCAGGCAGGTAATGTTCAGGATTGCCATAACCGGGCACCATTCTCGGATCGACGATGCCGCTAGCAGGCACCTTGAGCGGGGGGCACGATTGCTTGGCTTGTTAATTCGGACGAGCTGGGCAATTTGTTTTCCATCTCGTCGTTCTTTCATTCTTTGATCACTTTTAGTACTTCCCGACCTCTCCGCTTCGGTAAATGCCTTTCCAATAATGCGCTCATAGTTGCCTTTCGGCGGAGACTTGGGTGGTTTTGTCAGGGCAACCAGAGTGCGCTTCGCTTTCACGGATCTACCTTCTCCTCCGGAGGTGGATGTCTCTTTGCTTTCAACCCTTCAAACCAGTCATGCACTTCGGTCTGCGCGATCTTCGCGTTTTCCTCGTCGGTCCTCTCGTACGGTAACTTCTCTGGATTCTTCAGAGAAGGATCAATCTGTATCTCCTCCCGCCTTTGGCTGTACTGCTAGACGCCCGAAAAGAGCAGACGGAGCGGATGTCTTCTTTCCTTGCTTACGAGGCGGAGGAGAAGGACTCACGACGCCCGGAGCAGCCGGAGCGGCGGCGGGTCTCTTCCGCCCTTCTTGCCGACGAGGCGGAGAAGGAGGAGGCTGGCTGCTCGGGCGCGCCGGTGCAGGCGGAGAAGGAGGCGGAGTGCCGCCATGCGCCGGAGAAGGAGTCGGCCGAGTGCCCTGATCGTCACTCGCCAGAGGAGGAGGCGGTGGAGGAGGCAGAGTGCCCTGACTCGCCGGAGGAGGAGTAGGAGGCGGAGGCGTCTAGTTCGGAAGGTTGATGAGATCCTTCCGCCATAGGCATGGAGTCTTCAGAGCAGAACCCAGCCGATACTCCCCTTCACCGGTAGGGTGGTCAAGCGGAGGTCCTCAAATCCCTCCGTTATTTCATCCACCATCACCTTAGCATATCCTTCGGAATCGGCCGGCGGTGAAAAAGTTGAGTCGGGTTTAGTAGGATAAACAAAGCCAACAACGCCTTGACCTTCAAATTGCTCCATTGCGCCATAAGGTGGCAATTTTGAGACTCCGTGATAGCATCCACGGGATAGCTGGCGAGGAGCCGTCAAGGCATGCTCCGGCTGAAGTAGCTTCGGTGGAAACCACGCTGCTTCTCTGCTGAGATGGCGGGGTAACCGGGAAGCTTGGCAGGTCGTTTGCTGCGATCTGCTGCTTCTCGTTCCTCTTCTCGTTCCTCTAGCCCCATTACCCTTTTCGTGCAGCGCCTTTTGCATTTGCCTCTGCTCCGGTTCTTCCTCCTCTCATGGGTTTTGTAACCCCTGCGTCCAAAATCCAGCCTTCCACGAAAGGGAGCTGGCGTGCCTGCGTGTCCGTCCGAGTGCTCGAGATTCGAGGGCCATTGTGAGCTCGTCCTTCTCCCTGTCTGGAACGAACTTCCCTTGTTGCTTGCTTGCCCGATATATTGCTTTAGCCTCTTGCAGTATGTCCAATTGCTCGTCCGTCAAATGCACTTCCACGATACAGGGTCCAAGGTTCCGCCAGCCCCGAAGAACCAAGTCCGCAGCAGTCTGCCAGTTCATTGTCTCTGGTTCGATCCCTTTATCAAGCAGATCATTCTCAGCCTTGGCCCACTTAGGTCAGGCTATGAGGTAGCCACCTGACCCCGTGCGATGGTGAAGCTTCTTCTTCGCAGCATTTTGCTTGTTTGTTGCCGACATCTTTTTACTCTTTTCCGATGTCCTGTGGGCCATAAATGCGGGCCAGTCATCTCTGATCTTCTCATATTTGCCCTTAAATTCTGGTGTCTCTTTTTTATCGACAAACTTATTCAGGTCTTTCTTCCAATGCCTGAATAGGTCTGCCATCTTCTTAAGAGCAAAAGACTTGATTAATGGCTCTATAACTGGCTTCTCCGGATCATCCTCTGGCGGTAGGGTGAAATTTGACTCCAGCTCGGTCCAAAGATCATTTTCTGCAGATCATTGACATAAGACACCTCGGGGTCTTCGTTCTTGAGGCTTATACCATTGCTGGATGCTGATCGGGATCTTGTCCCTAACCAGAACCCCGCATTGAGCAACAAATGCCTTCTTTGTCCGGATGGGTTCAATCGGTTGGCCGTCGCGCGCGATTTCTATGATCTCAAACCTTTCATCCGAGCTCAACTTTTTCTTGGGCCTCGTCTCCTTACGAAGCTGTGCTCGATCCGAGGAGGCTAGAAAAGGAAGAAAAGCGAGAGTTAATTAATATGTGTACATACCAAAACAATGAATGCATCAATTAGCTAGTCATACAGGCTTAACTAATATATATACCTGGCGGACTCGATTCGGTGATCACGGAGCAGTCCTCACGGTCTACTTCTTCACCCTCTCCTTCTTCCACCGGCATTGGGTCATCGGAGCCATCATAAGCATAGCCAGCTGCTTCTTCACCCTCTCCTTCTAGACCATCGGTGTCGTTGAGAAACATCATCGAGTTGACGGCATCACTTCCTTCTGCGATTATGTGCCTCAACAACGCTTCTTGTGCTTTGTCTTGGGGTGGGGTGTCCATAGTTTCTACAAATATTTACAACATGGCAATTATTATTCAAACATGACAGATATGGATATATTAGTGGCAAACGTAGAACTAGCTAGCTAATCACAATAAGGACTCATATTAATTAGTGGCCTCGTATTTTGCTTCTCTAGGGTTTGGTGGCCTCGACAACGCTTCAAGGGTTAGGGGTGGCCTCGAGAACGCTTCAAGGAGGGGTAATATCGACCCCCACGTGTTGAAGCTATCGGGAGGGTATATAAACAACAACAACCGACACTACATCTATGTCCCACAAGTGACATGGGCATCGGCGCCAGCGTCACTTGTGAGGCGTGGATGTAGTGTCCCATTTACCAACGACCACATGTATCTCACTGCAGCGATACTTGCTATTTAATTAGGGTTTCCTCTACGCTCGGCGACCCTCGTTCGATTAAAAAGAGGAAGAAGAAGAAAAAAAGGAGGAGAAGAACTCCTCTATTCTTTCTTCTCCTCTTTTTTCTTCTTCCTCTTCTTTTTTTATCAAGGGTCGAGGATCGCCGAGGTCGAGGTCAAGGGTTCGAGGATCGCCCGGCGGTAGAGGTCAAGGGGTCGAGGATCACCGAGGGTCGGGAGGTTGCCTAGTGTCAAAGGATTCAACAAAACCATGTCTTCATCATTAGGCGAAAATGTAACAGTGCATGATGGTGCAAGCTCTCCAAAATTATTTTTGGAGCGGAGTCCCGAGATAGGATAATTAAGCTTTTGGTACAAAGTTTAGCAAAATATCGTTATTTGGAAGGCCTTTGCTGAAATTCATACAAAAAGGCAAATTATCCTATCCGGGACTCCATTCCAGAATAACTTTGGAGGACTTCGTACCATCATGCCCTGGTTACTTCCGGCTAATGATGAAGCCATGGATTTCTTCAATACTTTGACACTAGGAAACCTCTCTCGACCCCTCGAACCCTCGACGACCCTGGAACCATCGACCCCTAGACGACCCTGGAACCCTCGACCCTCGATCCCTCGACCCTATAGAACCCTCGAACCCTCGACCCTGAAACCCTCGACCCTTGACACCTTAACGACCCTGGGCCGTCTACCCTAGTTCCCGACCCTCGACCCTCGGCGATCCTCGACACCCTCGTTCCCGATAAAAATTAAGAAGAAGAAGAAGAAGAAGAAGAAGAAGAAGAAGAAGAAGAAGAAGAAGAAGAAGAAGAAGAGGAGAAGAAGAAAGAAATAGCTAGAGGAGACGATCGAAGAAAAAAAAGAAGAAAATAAAGAGGAGAGGAAGTAAGGAATAGTGGAGAAGACGAGAAAATAGAATATTCTATTTCTCTCCTCTCCACTATTCCTTTTTCTTCTCTCTTTTCTTCTTTTCTTCTTCTTACTTATTTCTCCTCTTCTTTCCTCTCCTCTTCTTCTTTCTTTCCTCTTCTTATTTTCTTCTTCCTATCCTTCTTTTTCTAAAATTGTAACTTTTGCATATATAAAACTTTTCTAAAATTGTAACTTTCTATATATGAAAAAAACTTTCTATGAACAAAAAAACATTTTTAACATATATATTTAGCAAATTCTAGCAACATACATCACATACACATATACATTATAGCCACATACACATATACATCACATATGAACAAAAAAATAAACTAATAAAAATAAAAAACATATTGCAACATATGTACAAAAACATATAGCCACATACATACACATACAATATATATATATATATATATGAAAAAATTAAACTAAAAAACAGGGGCGTGGCGGCAGCGTGGCCGGTGGGCGCCCGTGAGGCAGGCAGGAGGCAGGCAGGCGCGGGCAGGCAGGCAAGTGCTCACTGAGGGGTGGCCGAGACGGCCAGGCGGCATCGAGGCGAGGAGCGGCGCCCGGCGTCGAGGCAGATGGCGTCGAGGCGGCGGCAGGCCGAGCGGAGACGGCGTCAGGCGTGGCGCAGGCCCGGCGCGTGTGGGCTCGAGGGTGGCGGACGGCGTCGGCGTGGGCTCGAGAACGCAGCGACGGCGACGGCGGCGGGCAGCAACTGGCGGCGTCGAGGAGGTCTGGCGTCGTCGGGTGGCAATCAAGCGATGAAATCTGAAAAAATGCTAAGTGCTGGCTTATATAAGAAAGGCTTTAGTCGGTTCGTGGCACAAACCGGGACTAATGCTACTAGTCCCGGTTGGTGCCACCAACCGACCAAAGGCCTATTTTTAGCAGCCCAAAGGCGGGAAGCGGCGGCCTTTGGTCGGTTGGTGGCACCAACCGGCACTAAAGGGGGCATTAGTCGGTTTGTGCCACTTAACGGGACCAAAGGTCTTTAGTCCCGGTTGGTGCCACCAACCGGGACCAAAGGCCTTGTGCTGCCCAGCCCAAAGTTTAGTCCCACCTCGCTAGTTGGGAGGGAGCCGCTTTTGTTTATAAGGTGCGGTGCGTCTTCCTCTCGAGCTCCACTCTAAGCAGGCTTCGGGCCTAATTGTGCAATCATGCTGTGGGCCTCTTGGGCCTTCCATGGGCCTGAATCCTAGCCATGGTAGGGTTTCTAGTCGTATTCAGGCCGTGGGGGCCCGATAGGTGGCACTTTTTGTTTTTGCTTTATTTTTATTTCTTTTGCTTTTAGTTTTAGGAAAAATATAAACTTTCTGTTAGTGCCATTAGTTTTCAAATTTGAAAACACTTTTTTGTTTTCTTTGTTGCTTTATTCATTTTATTATGTTTCTACTTACAACAAAATACTTATTGTTGCTATTTTTATTTTTATTTTCAAGTTTTTTTTGTTTTCTGCATTATTTATTTTCTTTTGGTTTTTGCTTTATTTTTTAATTCTTTTGATTTTAGGTCAGCAAAATTATAAACTTTTTGTTAGTGCTTTTAGTTTTAGAAAAAATATAAACTTTCTGTTAGTGCCATTAGTTTTAAAATTTGAAAACACTTTTTTTGTTTTCTTTGTTGCTTTATTTATTTTATTTTGTTTCTACTTACAACAAAATACTTATTGTTGCTATTTTTATTTTTCAAGTTTTTTGTTTTGTTTTCTGCATTATTTATTTTCTTTTGGTTTTTTGCTTTAGTTTTTTTAGTTCTTTTTGCTTTTAGGTCAGCAAAATTATAAACTTTCTGTTAGTGCCATTAGTTTTAGAACAATTATAAACTTTCTGTTTGTGCCATTAGTTTTCAAATTTGAATAGTTAAAATTTGAATTCTTTGAAATTTGTGTGAATCACAAGTTTGTGAGCTCAACAAAGGCGTAGAGGGACGGGCTTATAAACCGGTGTGAGCGCCCTTCGGTTGGCGAGGTTTTCAAATTCATAGTTTTCAAATGAACTCTGAAAAGTTGGCATAGCATGTGCATGTACAAAAGCGGACAATGGTATCATACTAAATGCATTACAAAGTTGGCATGGTATCATCATAATAGTTGCGGAGAAAGTCTTTACTTTTTCTTCGCTTGTGTCGTTTGCTTATTGCGCGTAACCATGGATAATCTTCATCGTTTATCAGGATGCTTGGGTCAGCCTTGACTTTGAAGGGGGAATTTCGTGAAACTTTTCATACTCTTGAGACATGTCATCTTGCCCTCCACTCCCGAGGATGTCCCTTTTTTGGAAAGAACTATGTGGCGCTTTGGCTCATCATATGATGTATTAAGCTTCCTTATCTTTTCTTTTCCTCGATCTGGTAGACATGTCCTTCACATAGATAACCTGTGCCACATCATTGGCTAGAGACGAGCGGTTCGTCGATGTACCCAAGATTTTCAAATCCACTTGTTGTCATTCCGTCTTTGTGGGTCTACATGTACCCGCCTCTGACAGATTGACCCACTTGCACTTAAACAAAGGGGCGTTAAAATCTACTCCGTAGTCAAGTTCCCATATGTCTACTATGTAACCATAATATGTGTCCTTTCACATCGGTTGCTGCATCAAAGCGGACACCGCTGTTTTAGTTGGTGCTCTTTTGATCTTGGTCAATCGTGTAAAATGTATTCCTATTTATCTCGTATCCTTTCCAAATCATTACAGTCGAAGATGGTCCCTGGACAACAAGTACAGCTCATCACAACAGTGCTGTCACCTCTCGAGACGTGTTTCCAACCAACTGCTGAAAGTCTGATGTGTTCACATGTAATCCGATCGTCGCCTTTGCTCCGGGTGTTTGGGCGCAGATATTCTTGTGTTCATCGACATGCAGTCACCAAGGTAGAGTTACGTAGAACTATGTAGTGTGCTTGAGACCAAGAATATCCGTCCCTGCATATTATTGAGTCCCTTCCAAGCGTGCCTTTTCGGTCAGTCTCCCCTCATACCATGATTTAGAGACCTATCTTCTTAAGGCCAGGAATGAAGTCAACACAAAACCCGATGACATCCTCTGTTTGATGGCCCATGGAGATGCTTCCTTCCGCCTAAGCGCGGTTACTAACATATTTCTTTAGGACTCCCATGAACCTCTCAAAGGGGTACATATTGTGTAGAAATCTGGCCCCGTAATGACAATCTAAATCGACTAGATGAACTAGGGCGTGCGTCATGATATTGAAGAAGGATGGTGGGAACACCAGCTCGAAACCAGCAAGACATTGCGCCACATCACTCCTTAAGCGTTGATACGATTTCTGGATCGATCACCTTACGAGATATTGCATTGAGGAATGCACATAGCTTCACAATGGCTAATCGGACGTTTTACGGTGAAGCCCCTCAATGCAACCGGAAGCGATTGCGTCATAATCACGTGGCGATCATGAGACTTTAGGTTCTGGAACTTTTTCTCCGCATATTTATTATTCCCTTTATATTCGACGAGAAGCCGATCGGGACCTTCATCTTGGCAGGCATTCAAAGAAGATTTCTTTCTCTTCTTTCGTAGAGCGTAGCTGGCGGGACCTTCATACCGCTTCAAGGTATGCCCTCTTTTTCATGCAAGCGTTGCAGGTCCTCCGTGCCTCGGTGTATCTTTTGTCTTCCCATACACGCCCAAGAAGCCTAGCAGGTTCACGCAAAGGTTCTTCATCACGTGCATCACGTCGATCAAGAGCGGACCTCTAGGTCTTTCGATGAGGGTAGGTCCCAAAATATAGATTTCTTCTTCCACATGGGTGCGTGATTGTCGGCGTCATTCGAACAGCTAGTCCGCGGGACCCTTTCCAAAGATTACGTGTAAATCATTGACCATAGCAAAGTCACGTGATCACCGGTACGCATGGTGGGCTTCTTCGGTGATCTGCCTCGCCTTTGAAATGCTTGCCTTTCTTTCGACATTGATGGTTGGTCGGAAGAAATCGGCGATGGCCCAGGTACACATTCTTCCTGCAGCTTCCGGTATATACTATCGGTGTCAAGTAAGCGGTGCGTGCATGTGTGGTATCCCTTGTTTGTACATCTGAAAGGTTCTTGAGAGCGGGCCAATCGATGATGCTCACGAACAGCAATGCCTTTAGGTGAAATTCCTCCAAATAGTGCACATCCCACGTACGTACACCGTTTCCATTCCACAGCTGTAAAAGTTCATCAACTAATCGCCTAAGGTACACATCAATGTCGTTGCCGGGTTGCTTAGGGCCTTGGATGAGAAGCGGCATCATAATGAACTTCCGCTTCACGCACATCCAAGGAGGAAGGTTATACATACATAGAGTCACGGGCGGTCTTTGTGATTGCTGCTCTGCTCCCGAAAGGATTAATGCCATCCACGGTTAAAGCAAACCATACGTTCTTTGGGTCCTTTGCAAACTCATCCCAAAGATTTCTCTCGATTTTTCTCCACACTGCGACCCGTCAGCGGGTTCTCTCAACTTCCCGTATTTCTTACGGTCCTCACTATGCCATCGCATCAACTTGGCATGCTCTCCGTTTCTGAACAGACGTTTCAACCGTGGTATTATAGGAGCATACACATCACCTTCGCAGGAACCCTCTTCCTGGGAGGCTCGCCGTCAACATCACCAGAGTCATCTCGTCTGATCTTATACCGCAATGCACCGCATACCTGGCATGTGTTCAGATCCTTGTATGCACCGCGGTAGAGGATGCAGTCATTAGGGCATGCATGTATCTTCTCCACCTCCAATCCTAGAGGGCATACGACCTTCTTTGCTGCGTATGTACTGTCGGGCAATTCGTTATCCTTTGGAAGCTACTTCTACATTATTTTCGATAGCTTCTCAAATCCTTTATCGAGCACAGCATTCTCTGCCTTCCACGCAGCAATTCCAAAGACGGTACCGAAGCTTTGTGTTGCCATCTTACAATTGGGGTACAACCCTTTTTGTGATCCTCTAACATGCGATCGAACTTCAGCTTCTCCTTTTGACTTTCGCATTGCTTCCTTGCATCGACAATGACCTGACGGAGATCATCATCATCGGGCACATCGTCTGGTTCCTCTTGATCTTGGCAGCTTACGTTGCAGCACCATCGTGCACATCGTCTGCTTCCTCTTGATGTTCGGTAGCATCACCGTATTCAGGGCACATAGTTGTCATCGTACTCTTCTTCTTCTTCGCCGTCTTCCATCATAACCCCTATTTCTCCGTGCCTCGTCCAAACATTATAGTGTGGCATGAAACCCTTGTAAAGTAGGTGGGTGTGAAAGATTTTCCGGTCGAGTAAGACTTCGTATTCCCACATATAGGGCATGGACAACACATAAAACCATTCTGCTTGTTTTCCTCAGCCACTTCGAGAAAATCATGCACGCCCTTAGTGTACTCGGAGGTGTGTCTGACCGTACATCCATTGCCGGTTCATCTGCGTGCATTATATATAATTAAGTGTGTCAAAAATCATTACAGAACATCATGAATAGATAATTAAGTGACCAAATTCATAGAAGTTCATCATCACATAAAAACCAAAGTACATACATAGTTCTCATCTAACAACATAAAGCTCTGCAGAGCATCTAAATTAATTAAACCATACATTGAAACTATGTAAAACATTTCAATGCGAAAACAAATGCGATCATAATCGCAACCAAGGTAACAACTGATCCAACGGCATAATGATACCAAGCCTCGGTATGAATGGCATATTTTCTAATCTTTCTAATCTTCAAGCGCATTGCATCCATCTTGAACTTGTGATCATCGGCGACATCCATGACATGCAACTCCAATATCATCTTCTCCTCCTCAAGTTTTTTTATTTTTTCCTTCAAGAAATTGTTTTCTTCTTCAACTACCTCTCGACAATAGGGTCGGTTGCAATTTCCGGTTCAACAACCTCCTAGATAAATAAAATCTATGTCACGTTGGTGGCATAATTTTCATAAACAATAAATGAACCAAAAGTGATTAAAAGGTAATATATACAACATCATAATCATAGACAGGGCGAGGGCCGACGGTGGTGTATACCAAAACAATCGCACTATAAAAGATGAAAAAATAAAAATAAGAAAATAAAACAAGTATCTATCTAAACATACAAGTAAGAATATTTTTCCTTTCGGAAAGAAGATAAGAACAAAGAGGCTCACCACGGTGGTGCCGAGCGATGACATCGGCCGGGTGATCGGCGGCGATGAAGACAGAGAGCAGGGCATGACGGACCGCTAAACCTAGATAAATATTGAGGAAAATGGAGCTTGGCGGTCGAGCTTGGAGAGGAGAAACCTTAAGTAGTGTGGCTCGGGCATTCCATCGAACACCTTGTGTGCATAGTAGGTGAGCTAGAGCACCACCAAGCCCTCTCCACCTCGGCCAGAAAAAACAGAGCAGTGTGCTCTGCTCTTGCGTGAGGGGCTATATATAGGCACCACCATTAGCCCCGGTTGGTGGCATGAACCAGGACTAAAGGGAAGCCTTCGGTCCCGGTTCAAGCCACCAACCGGGACCAATAGTGGTGGGCCAGGAGCCAGGCCCATTGGTCCCGGTTCGTCCCACCAACCGGGACCAAAAGGTCCGGACGAACCGGGACCAATGGCCCACGTGGCCCGGCCGGCCCCCAGGTTCACGAACGGGGCAAATAGCTCCATTGGTCCCGGTTCTGGATTGAACCGGGACTAATGGGCTGAACCGGCCTGGGCCATTGCCCCCTTTTCTACTAGTGAGAGGGAGAGACCGAGGAAGAGGGTGCAGAGGAGATGGAGGCCCTAGCTAATATACTACCCATCAAAAAAATATACTAAACCTATTCGGTGATGTGTTCTGGTCCGAGCCGGACAAAGACGAGGCAGCGTGGTTAATTCCAACAAACCCCCCCCCCCCCTAAAACGATGTCCTCAATTTACAGCTTGGACACAGATCCTTCGCCTCATCTTCAAAAACTTCTCTCGTCCCGAAGATCTCGTTAGGATATCTGGTCGAGTGGTGCTCAACTTTGCTTTCTTCCACACACTTCCTTAGGTATCAATACCTCGTATCGATGTGCTTGCATCTATCATGATGCACTGGATTCTTCCACATAGAGATTGTAGGCTTGTCGTCAACGTTGAGCACCACTTGTTCCGATTCCTTACCTGTGAGGTCACTGTGTAGCCTTCCTAGACACACACCTTGACACATCGTGGTTGCAGCTGCAATATACTCTACTTCACATGATGATAATGCCCACACTTCCTATTTTGGTGATAGCCAACTTACCATGCTTCCTTCCAAGAAATATGCCACGTCCGAGGTACTTTTACGGTCGTCTACATCTACTGCCATGTCTCTATCACTATAGTCAAGTAGTTCCACAATCTCCCTCTTCTTCTCTCTCAAATAGGCACAACCAAAGTTTGTTGTCCCTTTGATGTACATGAGTATATGTTTCACAGCTGCCCAATGTTCACTCATGTGCGCTTCCATGAAGAGACTCACTATGCCAACGGAATATGCCAAGTCCGGTCTTGTATTTGTGATATACCTTAGCCTTCGGACCACACTTCTATACTTCGTTGCATCAACCGCGTGTGCTTCACTTTTTTTGCTTAGTAGAAGACGGGGCTTCATCGGGACATGACTTGGATTGCAATCTTTCATGCCACGGCTTTCACGTACCTTCTTTTCATATGCCTCTTGGCATACTGTGATTCCCTCCGGCTTTTGTTGTACCTCCATCCCAAGGTAGTAACTCAAGGGACCTAGATCACTCATCTTGAATAGCTCCTTCATTTTTAGCTTGAACTTTGAAATCACCTCTTCGTCTGCTTCAGTTATCAACTGATCATCCATATAGATGCCCACTAATAGATGATCCTTGCCTTTACCTCGTTTATACATTGTATGTTCCAGTGGACTTTTCTTAAATCCAAAAGAAATCAATGTACTATCAAACCTTGATGTTCCATGCCTGAGGAGCTTGTTGTAGCCCATACAATGCCTTGTGTAATTTAAATACCTTGTGTTCTTCTCCTTCTTGGATGTGCCCCTGTGGTTCCTTCACATACAATTCTTCTTCTAACTCCCAGCCAAAAACACAGATTTTACATCCATGTGACGTAGCCACTAAGATTCTTAAGCCGCGAGAGCTATAAGTAGCCTCATCGAGTCCATCCTTGCAACTAGAGTAAACACTTCTTTGATGTCTACACCTTGCTCTTGCACGTATCCTTTAGCCATGAGCGTCGCTTCATGCTTCACCAAGTTCCCTTCGGCATCTTTCTTGACTTTGTACACCCACTTGAGCTCTATGGCATTATGTCCGTTGGGAAGATCCATGAGCTCCCATGTCTCGTTCTCACAGATCGACCCCAACTCCTCATCCGTAGCACGACACCAACACTCTTTCATATTTGCGTCTTCAAAAAAAATTTGGTTCCTTGGCGTGAAAATGTTGTTGTCCGGCGTAGCACTTGGCACGTCGGGGCTCGCGCGATGTTCCCTCGACGACATGCACTACGGGTCCGTAGTTAGTAGCTAGATGGGTTCCTCTCTCCCTTTTGATTCTCGATACAATGGTCTCTTGGAGATCTGTTTGATGTAACTCTTTTTGTGGTGTGTTTGTTGGGATCCGATGAACTTTGAGTATATGATCAGATCTATTTTATCTATGAAACTTATTTGAGTCCTCTTTTGATCTCTTATATGTATTATTACTTATAGCCTCATATTTCTTCTTTGAATCTTTGGTTTAGTTAGGCCGACTAGACCGATTTTTCTTGCCATGGGAAGAGGTGCTTGTGATGGGTTCGGTCATGCGGTGTTCTTTCCCAGTGACAGAAGGGGCAGTAAGACACGTATTGATCGTTGCCATTAAGGATAACAATATGGGGTATATTCCTACATGAATAGATCTTGTCTACATCATGTCATCGTTCTTATTGCATTACTCCGTTTCTTCATGAACTTAATACACTAGATGCATGCTGGATAGCGGTCGATGTGTGGAGTAATAATAGTAGATGCAGGCAGGACTCGGTCTACTAATCTTGGACGTGATGCCTACATAATGATCATTTTCTGGATATCGTCATAATTATTTGAATTTCTATCAATTGCCCAATAGTAATTTGTTCACCCACCGTATGCTATTTTCTCGAGAGAAGCCTCCAATGAAATCTACGGACCCCGGGTCTATTTCCTCATCATATATTTTCAGATCTATATTGCTATTTGCCTTTTTATTTATTTGCGTATTTTATTTTCAGATCTATATTATCAAAAATCCAAAAATACCTCGCTGAGTTTTATTTGCAATTATTTGCATCTATCAATCTACCAAAATTTTATCCCGTCAACTTGATAATTTCTAGCACCGTTACCCGGAAGGGATTGACAAGCCCTTTTACACGTCGGGTTGCAAGTATTTGTTCTTTGTGTGCAGGTACCGTTTATATAGTGTTGCTTGGTTCTCCTACTGGTTCGATAACCTTGGTTTCATAACTGAGGGAAATACCTACCGAAGTTGTGTTCCATCATCCCTTCCTGTTTGGGAAATACCGACGTAGTTCAAGCGACATCACGAGCACGCGGGAGTTGGTGGCGATGGAGATGAGGCATTACATCTGTGACAAGTAGACCAACATCCATCTGCATCTACTACTACTACTACACTTCCAGAGCGCTTCTATGCTTGCTTCTCCGGGTATTAAGTTCATAACAAACATGGCAATGCTTTAAGTAAAATGACATAATGTAGACAAAATAAGACCAATCAATATGATCGAACCCCATTTTTTTGCCCTTAGTAGCAACATTAAAAATACTACCTAGCTACCCCTTCTTTCATGAGAGAGATTTAGAGAGAGAGAGGGAGGGGGGAGAGAGACATCTAGCTACTGCTATGGACCCGTAGGTCATGTGGGGAAGTACTTATGCATCAGCGGAGAGGCAGCAAGGTTGATGTAAAAGCCCTCCGTGATCCATTCCTCCTCTGGCAGAGTACCAGAAAAGGCCTCCAGATGGGATTGCTGAAGAACAGAGGCTTCCGGCGGAGGAATAATTGTGTCGGGACTCGCTCTGGGGTTTCATAATATTTGGGAATTTATTGCGCTGGAATTAGGTCAAGGATCCATGAGGGGCCCACAAGGGGGTACGGCATGTCTATCCCCCCTAGGAGCGCCGTGCAGCCTTGTCGTCTCCTCGTCTGGCTTCTAGACCTCCCCCGAAGCTTCCTCGGTCTATTTTGGTCGAGAAAAAATTGTCAAAAAGTTCCATCATGTTTGGACTCCGTGTTTGGTATGGATTTTCTGTAAAACAAAAACATGTAGAAAACAACAACTGGCACTTGGTACTGAGTTAATAGGTTAGTTATCAAAAAAGATATATAATGGTGTATACAGAATACAAGATTGATAATATAATAGCATGAAACAATCAAAAATTATAGATACATTGGAGACATATCAGCATCCCCAAGCTTAATCCCTCCTCGTCCTCGAGTAGGTAAATGATTTATTTTTTATGTGAAATGCTATCTAACATGTGTATCGTGTAATCTTAATGATAATCATTATTCTTCAAAATATACGATGATTAACGAATGTTACGCCTATTCATTGAATTATGTAAGCGTGGCATGACTCCATTTTCCTAACATCAGTAATAATCATGAGCACCCCGGTGCCAAATCAAGCAATTGCATCATACCTTTTCTCACTTCAGCATTTTCAACTTCACTCCATATATAAGCGTGAGACATGGACTTAGCACCACATGTGGAAATAGAGTAGGTTCGAAGAAGTTTATAAGGGAAGAAAGAAGTGGATCGTTAGGCAATGGAGAAGCCTTACAATCAATATCAATGCGAGGAGTAGGGATTGCCATGCAACGGATGCACTAGAGTTATAAGTGTGGAAAGCTCGCTACTGAAACTAAGTGGGTGTGCATCCAACTTGCTTGCTCATGAAGACCTCGGGCATTTGAGGAAGCCCGTCATTGAAATATACAAGCCAAGTTATAATGTAAAAATCCCCACTCATATATGGAAGTGACAAATGATGGAGGCTCTCTATATAAAGAACATTGTGCTACATTGAAGCACAAGTGTGGTAAAAGGATAGTAGCATTGTCCCTTCTCTCTTTTTCTATCATTTTTATATTATTTTTCTTTGCGCTCTTTTGGCTTCCTTTTTTTTGAACAATATCATGAACGACATCCCCACTTTTAGGAGGGCTCATTAGTCTCCATCATTCTTTACCTCACTGGGACAATGCTATAATAACTATCATCACACTTCTTTTTACTTACAACTCGATAAACTAAAATAATATGACTATATGAATGCGTGTGGCAGTGTACTAGGATGTGCAATGATCTAGCACAACATGTATTATAATGATGAACAGTGGCTTTGCCAGAAATATCATGCCAACTCTATATGATCATGCAAAGCATATAATGATGAACACACAAGTTATGTGAAAAGCAACCGTGGAAGTTGCATGGCAATATATCTCGGAATGGCGATGAAAATGCTATGATAGGTAACTATGGTGGCTTTGAGAAATGGTGTAATAAGGCTTATGTTTGATAGAGCGTATCATATCACAGGGTTTGGATGTACCGGGGAAGTATGCACCAACTCTCGAGGTCAATATGGGCAATGCACAGTACCGAAAAGGCTAGCAAAGTATTGATAGGTGGGAGTGCTAGAAATACCATGTACTCATATTAGTCATAAAGAACTCGCATAATTATTGTGATAGTTTTATTGGTCCTTACAACCAAATTACTACTTGGATGCCCATAGGGAGGAGGTTGGGAGGAGCTAACCATCGTGCGCCCCCGATCCGGACAACACAAAGGATTTCAAGAAAGAACAAATATGCTCCAACATCGCCGTCATGCCATGACTAACACTTAAATGAGTAGTGCATAACAAGTTTTAATATCAATATTTCTACAAACCAATGATTACGATCTAATATCCTTTCATACTACAACAATATCATAAATCACACGCTTCATATTAAGTGAGCTACATGAAAGTTTTTATTATACCACTCTTATATACCTATCATTTTTATACTAAATATATAGCTCGTGCAAATTACCACTTCCTATTTAAACTCTCAAAAAGATATAAGTGCAGCATGAGAGTGCAAATGATTTCTTTAAAATATAACTAATGGAGTGCTTTAAAGATATAAATGAAGCACATGAGCAACTGCTTGACTCAAAAGATATAAGTAAAGCACATGAAGCATTCTAACAAACATACAGAGGTCGGCCTCGACCATCTCCTGATAGTAGTCGGGCTGACCAGAAGTTTTGCCAAGGTATTGCTTGATACAGCCTCAGAGCTTCCACTGGTTGGGCTTGACGCCAGAACCAGCATGGTAATACCTTGATTCAAGCTTGAGGACGGATCCGAGGTGGGGATCGCATTGCGGACCTGCACCATGATCTAATCTGGTGCATGGTTGACGATGTCCATGGAGCTCTCAAGTTGGTCTCACACCCATACTAAGAAGGAGAGTTCGTCGTGCATATCCACGGTGTACTCAAGATTTCCAAACGGGATTGTATGGTCGGGGGCAAAGTTCTCTACTTGGCCAAGGCTACCAGTCTAGTCGGCATGCAGCAAAACGCTGGCAAAGGCACAGAGCTAGCTAGGGACGAAGATGTCCTTGCTGCCGATGCTATCATTGATCTGAAAATTTGCCATCGACTTATTGTGATCACCTTTCGGGACCTGCATGGGCCATCAATATCGGTGCTAAAACAGGTGGATCTCGGTAGGGAGTCCTGAGCTAGCGATCTGAGTTGGATGGTAACAAGAAAAGTAGGGACGCGATATTTACCCAGGTTCAGGCCCCCTCAAAAAGATAAACCCCTATGTTCTGCTACAAAGTACAATATGATATACCTCGAGATCGTATGAATGACTTCTAAGCTCTATACTGAATTGACTTGTCCCTAAAGACTAAACCCCTTAGTTTATATAGGCACTGAGGTATTTAGGGGGTTATGATTTAGGGATAAGCATGCCGATCATTCAAATATGCCTTGAAGTGTACGCCGAGTCTTGGGAGAACTCCATCTTGATCACGCCGAGGGCCAGGGTATTCGAGGCTCATTCTGCAATTACGGGTGGGTCCTCGGTCCGGCCCATGAATGATGGGCCGACGTGGCAAGCACCCCCTAGTACGGGACACCGTCACCGAGTCCCTCGTGCGTGCTTTAATTTTTGAATTTGGATTTCTAAATTTTTCTATCTTGTAAACACACTGTTCAAATGAAGTTCTGTTTTCATATTCGTGTTTCCCGTGAAAAGGGCTTTCAAATAAGATCCATTTTAAATATGTTTTGGCGAACTTTGATTCAACCCTTGAAACTTAGTACGAGCAATAGATAAAATCATGATTTTTGTGCTTACAACTGACAAAAAAATTAAATTTTTTCTACGAAACTTGATAAGAGCGAGCGAGAAAATCACAAGTTTCAAAATAAAAATCGTTAGTTTCAACGACTAAAACTTAAAATTTAATGTGCCATCGTGCGGGATTCAACTACTTGGCGAATCACGAGGCAATCGAGCTGCCGGGTAGAGCTTGACAGGTGCGTGACCGGGCACCTGCGTGCCCCCTTTGAATTTCCGCATCTATCAAAGCGGTTTAGCCGTTTGCGGAACTTCTTGTTTCCCTTTTGACGTTTTTTGCCGACCTTGGTTTTCTCTCTTGTCTGATGATGCATGATTGATGAACAGGAGATCCGTGCGCAACTCTAATCACGTTTTCAAAGCGTCAAGACGTACCAACTTTTCACGTGGAACCACACGCCATTTCGATGTCAGTCCAGTTCGCTGGTACTTATCTACCTGCGTTATTTGGTAAGATATCTAGAACGATGAGGAAAAGTCCGTTAGTGTCGGTCATCCACGACACCTTCAAAGCTATGGAAGCAAGCGCGTAGCTGCACCTACCAGATTGAGTGATATAATTCGACGTGTGTTCATGCCGTGGCGGTAAGTGACAAGATTGAACTCCGAAAAGTGAGGCGTCGTGGGGTGGTGCTTGTTGCTTAATTGGCGACCGTTTGCGGAGTGAAGCAACTCTCGCAAAATAATGTTACACCTCTTCTTCGTCATAGCCCCAGTTTAGCAATTACTCAACGCTAAAATGTATCTAGATACATTCGATTTAAAAAAGTTATAATATCTTATATTTACGAGGAGGCAACGTGATTAGGACTTGCATGCGCATCATGACCATTGCATAAACATCATTATTTATTTAATTGTGATAATGAGGATATATAATTCAAAACTTCACAATAATAATGCTTTAAAATGCACTAAAAGATGAATGCACTAGATTAAGTCCTCCAAAAATCCTGAAATATTTATCTTAACCTCCTATGTATATGTGGAGTCTCTGTATAAATTTTCAAGTATTTTGGACAGACAAATAACAACTCCAATTGGGAAATAAAAATTGAAATTGAAGATCCTGAAAGTATTGATGTAGGCTTGGAAGGGTCTTATGATGCTACTTTAAAGTTTTCCTAAATATATGTCTTTTTAGAGATTCCACTATGGGCTACATACGGAGGAAAATGAGTGAATCTGCATACGGAGTGTCCAGTGATCTCATTGACGAATACGTCTGTATGAGCGAGTCTACATGCCTAGACCTCATGTACAAGTTCTGCAAGGCTGTGATTGTTGTGTTTGGCCCTGAGTACTTGAGAGAGCCGACTCCTCAAGATACAGCCCGCTTGTTGGCGATGAATGCCAGCAGGGGCTTCCCAGGGATGCTTGGCAGCATAGACTGCATGCACTGGGAGTGGAAGAACTGCCCTTCTGCTTGGCAAGGGCAGTATAAGGGCCATGTCAGGGCTTGCACTGTCATACTTGGGGCCCTGGCCTCACAAGATCTGGATCTGGCACTCTTTCTTCGGCATGGCCGGGTCACACAATGATATCAACGTGCTTCAACGCTCGTCGGTGTTTGCAAGGCTTGCCGAAGGCAACAACCCGCCGGTGAATGTTACCATCAACGGCCACAACTACGACAAAGGATACTACCTAAGTGACGGTATCTATCCTTAGTGGACCACTATTGTGAATACAATCCCCAACCCTGTCGGAGAGAAGAGGAAAAGATTCACCCAAGAACAAGAAAGTGCTAGGAAGGACGTCGAGCACGCCTTTGATGTTTTGCAATCTCGATGGGGCATCGTTCGGTATCCTGCTAAAACTTGGAGCACGAAGAAGCTGTGGGAGGTGATGACTGCTTGTGTGATCATGCACAATATGATCGTAGAAGATGAGCGTCCGGAATGTATCTATGATCAAGGGTTTCAGTTTCAGGTTGAGAATGTTGTGCCTGAGCATGGAGGAGCGGCAACGTTTGAACGGTTCACTCAATTTCATCATGAAATGCGTGATTGGGAAACTCACACGCAGCTATAAAATGATTTGGTCGAGCATATCTGGGCTCATGTTGGCAACTAATAGATGTATCATTTTTATTTGGCTTGTAAAACTATGTTAGAACAATTTAATTTATATTCGAAAAACTATGCTTTATATTTTGTTGTGAAAACTATGCTTCCTTATATGTTTGCTTGTGAAATATGCAAAGTGTTCATTGAAGATGGAGGTCAGCCGGTCAAGCCGGCAAATATGTGCCGGCGCGTTGGGCGCACTGCCAACCCAAATCAAAAAAAGGGCAGACACCGAGTGGACGGCCGACCGAAACGGACAAAAAGCGGGCAAATGCGCCGTCCGTTTGGGTCGGCGCGTTGGAGCTGCTCTAAGGGGAGGTGTTGGCACTGCCGCCACCGTTTTTAGAATCCGGGGTGGTGGGCTTGAGATCTCCATGTCCATGGGGTGTTTCTTGGAATCTGTCGAGAAACCATCATGTTTTGCAGAGAAAGAATGAATATCCGGGCCATTGCTTGCTGATCCAGAGAGGATGCATAGGCAGAGGTGTAGTAAGATAAATTGTTGCCAAATTGCTCAATGTTTGGCTTCATTTTCCTTAAAATAAAAGCTTTAGGCGGCGCAAGTATTATGCAAAACTGGTTCAAGCTTCAACGTCGTCACGTGTACTGTACTACTGCTGTTTTCTAGAGAAAGATCACGTGCACTACTTGTCTTGAGCACCAACATGGCATACGTCCTCAACATACAAACACCACCAAGCATAACAATCTCCCCGAATGTTGTAGTAGGAGCTCTTTTCTAGCAAAAACCCGTTTTATGTAAAAGCCTGACCAGATGGAGCAACAATTTTTTTTGTCTCCAACTCTTGGGAGACAAGAAAAGACAAAAGAATGAAATAAGTGCTCAGTTTCTTCAACTCTTGTATTAGCCCCTAATCCCGCCTCTAGTTTGCTGCATTGCCCTATACACGAAAACTGCTTGAAGAAAAAAAATTGTATGCGAATTAAGAACTCAGTTGTCTTGTTCATTATAGTTGAGTACCAATCTTCTCCTATCTAGCTACTCAAATCAGCACAAAGTATCGTTCTCATCTGGAAGAAGATCGAACCTACAAGGTGTGTACACATATGACTCCCTCACTATGGGCGGGGTAATAAATTGTTCTCCCCGTGAGGGGGAATGGTGACCCAAGTACTGGAGCACGTTGGTGCCCAAGAAGTAAGCGTAGACCCCACCATCGCACAAAGAAGCCAGGAAAGAAATCTCCTTGTCTGGATGGTACCCTAGATGGTCCAAGGAACAAGCCCAGTAGCGACTACTATGATCGTCATCTCCATCGCCTTCTCCTGCAAGAGGAGTAACATCATGATCGTCGTCGGAGTCCCATTCATAATATCCAAGTTCCGGTGGTTTGTCATCCTCGTGATCTAACATCCAAGACTGGCTCATATGTTGCCGTTTTTCGTGCAATAGTTGCCTCATGGGAGGTTCAATGTTAACATAATGCACCATCTCCCACACCGGCGGCGTCCCATGGGATGCTTCTGATTCTTCGTTCAGTGTCCATACTTGGAGCCAAGACTCGTTGTCAGTTGTGGTGTAGTAGACCCCCTTCTCGGACTTTCTTAGATGTGATGATGCCTTTAATAGCCATGAGTCGTCATCCCTAAGAAATACTGGGCATTTTATTGCTAGATACTTTCCCGTCGATAGTGAGAATCTGCACAATATCATCCAATTTTTGTTTTAGCAAACAAAAGGGTTTTGTGTACAAAAACAATTATTACTATCTCGAAAGCAACCTCAAGCACTAGATGCTAGCAACAAAAGAGTTTAATTCATGTACCTCATGATGAAATCACCAAGACATTCGATGTAAAGAGAATTCCTCCAGTAGGCAGTGTAGCGACGGCGAGGCCAAAAAGGATGTGTCACGCTTGGTGACCATTGATGCATCCACATTCCGCCCACGTTACCTACCGCGTCATCTTTCCGGACAAACGTCCTCTCCTCCCACCCCCTTGTCTTTGAAGAGAACACCTCCACCTTGTACACCACGGGTGGCCATTCGATCGCCTCCATTGTCTCCCTCACCTCAACATGCTCGTGACGAGAGCTTAAATAATGTGGATGTGTATCCTCCTCCTCTGAATCTACTAACCAATCCTCTCCGTCATCCGTGTCAACTTCAGGCAGGAACTCATTATCCTCGCCACTGGCCATGAAGAGCCGTCCCACATTGAATGGCGGTGGCGATAGCTTTGCGGGTATATGTTCCTTGGGCTTGACAGGCAACCGATCGGGCAGAAAGAACACCTCAAAGTGGAGAGACGTGACGGGGTCGAACACGAGGTATGCGGGCGAGCCGACGCCCCACCCAGACTCCATGCCCTCTGGTGCCGGAACCTGTGCGGACCGCCGTGTCGCCGGGTTGTAGACGAAGCACGTGCCGTCGTCGGACGTGCAGAGGAGGAGACCGTTGCAGTGGTCGATGACGATGCATGACGACAGCGAGGACGGCGCGGAGGCGAGACGGGTGTCGATGCCGCCGTCGGAAAGCATCCCTCGGGAGAAGAAACATGTGTCGTCCCAACGTCCGCTGCCCGTGTAGTTGATGAATATGCCACGCGGCGCGCCCGGCAGAAGGTGCGAGAGGACCAGCCGGTGGCCGTCGATTGCGGCGCGCCAGTCCTTGCAGACGCGCCTGCAGGCCGCGAGGCGCTTTGGCGGGACGCGGCGGAGGACGTCGGCGAGGAGCTCGTCGGGCAGATCCATGGATCGATCACGGGACAAGGCTCCCCACCTACCGACCTACGTGTCGGGTCCGTGCTGTTCGGTTTAGCGTCATAAGTTGACAGCACAACTTGCATTCCAAGTAAGCAAACAATGTGAACCAAGAAAGAGGCCCGTCCCGTAGAAAGCAGCCCAATTGACCCAGCCCGTAGAAAGAGGGTCAGCGGTGCTGCAGTTTTAGAGTTGGGGATTCGTGGCCTTGTTCCCCTCGAATGAATTTGATCCAGTTATTCGACTTGTTGCCTCGTCGATTTGGGGAGCTCCTATCGGACACATCCTGCGTCAACTTGTTGCGCTTTCGCACAGGGGGGGTTGGCTTGCGGGCTTTCTGGGCCTTGGTCCCGCGTTTCAACTGTTTGGCGCGCGTTTCTCTGTTTCTGGCGCGCGTTTCACTGTTTCTCGCGTTCAGTTTCTGCTGTCTTTGTTTCAGATGTTTAAGTTGTTTCTGCTGTTTTCGAAATTTCATTTTAATAACTATTTCAGTTCCTTTGAAACTTCATTGGTAACTATTTCAGATGTTTCTCCTGTTTCAAACAACAGTTGTAAAAACAGTTTTAAGAGAGTTCCAAAGCTGGAGGAGCATCAAAAACACGTGCAAAATAACTGTACGGAAACAAGTATATAAAGCTTTGAATTCCTTTACTAACTTATTCAGGAGATTTAAATCTTCGATGTAGCTGGAATTAATGCAAGAAATTACCTTCTGGGAACCATGATAAAAACAGAAAACAGTACCATTAAGACAACAATTTCTTCATTTCCCTTCAGTTGGGAAAAAGTAGAAGAATGGTGAAATTTTACTATTATTCATAAAAAACTAGAAGAGGGCAATTATTTGTTGTTTCTCGCTGTTTCTACTGGTCGTGGAACAGCTTCCTTTACAAACTTATTCTACAGATTTAAACCTTCTTTACAAGTGAAAATAATACAAGAAAGTATCACTGGGGAACCATGATAAAGAAACAGCAGAACAGTTTCGTCATGGTACTCTTCCTTTGAGTTGGGAAAAATTCTTGCATTGTGGCCGCTGAGAATAAAAAGGGAAATATGTTAGTTGGAAGAATGAAAAAAAATGTACCGACAACGTGTGTATGAAGTTACCTAAACTGTGCTAGGAAACAAAAACAAATGGTTTTTTCCTAGGATGAAGCATTTTCGCCATGTTTTTTTTCCTTTCAGTGCAAATTCAGGAGAACTTCTTGTAGTGCAAATTCCATTATACTTGACAGTAACGAATGGCAATGAATACCTGCAGAATAAGAAAGGAAAAATGTTAGTTGGGATTAGGGAAAAAGTTCATTAGGATTCTTCAGGGGGAAACTAGAGATCATGAACTTACCTAAAAGCTTTGTTCAAATGCAGAAATCCTGTTGAATGCTTCACTTGAAAATGCGAAAACCATGTTGAAATAGAGATGTGATGAGGAGGAGGCCAAGGATTGTGGCAATAAAAAGAAATAGAAAACTAACATGTCTATGTAGGAAAGAAGTTACGAATGGAAGCTGAATTTCATTGTCCTTGCAAGTTATGATCTCAAAAAGGAATTTCTCTTGTAGAGCTTGTAAATCATCCTTCAGAATGTAAAAAAATGGAGTAGCAGCTTAGAAAAAAATGATATATTTTGAAGAAAGCTAAAAAAGGAAAACAAGTGCTCTCAAAGAATGAATTGGTAACTACTTACATTGGAGAAACCTTCCATTCCGAGACCTTTGTACTTGCTAAGATACTGAAGAAGAAAAATTCCTTCAGTCATACCTGAGAAAAGAAACAGAGTTGCAATTTCCGATTAACTTAAAAAACTTTCTAACTATTTCTTGAGAAGTAGAAGAAATAAGTTGCTAATGAATCATAAAAGGCACAATGAACAGTTTTAAAATATCACAACTGTTATATGTTCCAACATTTTTTGAAGCAGTAAACATTTTTGGTAATTTCGATTCAAAAAAGAAACATGAAATTTTTTTGCAAATCCTGAACAGTTTTCTAAAATACGAACAATTTTTCAAAAAATATAACAGAAATTATGAAAAACACAAACATTTTTTGAATTTTCGGAACATTTTCTGAGACCACGAACAGTTTTAAATTTTTGAACAAAAATGGAAACATGAACATTTTTTCAGTTCAGAACAAAAACGTTTAAACAGAACAATTTTTAAAATGCAAACAAAATTTGAAACATGACATTTGTTGAATTTGCAAATAAAATGTTGAAACCAAGAACATTTTTGAAAACATGAACAATTTTTGAATTCCCCAAACATTTTTTGGAATTTGTGAACAATTTTTTAAAGCACTAACATATTTTGAATCTTGGGAACAAATTTTGAAAGTGAGAACAAATTTGGAAGCACGAGCATTTTTCGAATCTTGAGAACAAATTTTGAAACGGGGAACAAATTTGGGAGCACGAACATTTTTTGAATCTTGAGAACAAATTTTGAAATGGAGAAGAGATTTGGGAGCGCGAACAATTTTTTAAAGCACAGACATTTTTTAATCTTGAGAACTAATTATGAAATGGAGAACAATTTTGAAAAATCCCAAACAAATTTGGAAGCGCGAACATTTTTTAATCTTGAAAACAAATTTTTAAATGGAGAAAATTTTGAAAATCCCGAACAAATCTGGAAGTGCGAACATTTTATGAAAACGGGAACAAAAAATTGAAATTCGGTACATTTTCTGCATTTCAAAACTTTTCAACTTTTTGTGTAACGAGAACAGTTTTTGAATCTTGGGAACATTTTTTGAAACCTGAACATTTTATGGAAACACGAACAAAATTTGAATATTTTGAAATTCTTTTGATAAAAAGAGAGGAAAAGAAAAGGAAAAAAGAAAGAAAACAAACAGAAAATTTGAAAAAAGAAAAGAGAAACAGAAATAACTAAAAATGAAAAGAAGAAGAAAAAACAAAAAAGAAAACTAGAAAACAAAGGAAAAAAGAAAAAAAGAAAAACAAGAAGTAGCAAAAAGAATACCAAGAAGTAGCAAAAAGAAAACTAAAAAACAGGGGAGCAAAAAGAATACCAAGAAGTAGCAAAAAAATAATCGCCACATCTTGAAAGTTTCATCTTCTACTACTGGGTTATTGTGCTAGTTTTGTTATTTTGCTCATAGACCAGAGCTTTGTTTTTGAAATAAAATTTGTTTATGCGACTGTAGTTTTGCTATAGGATTCAAATTTTTTTCAATATTTTAGAAAAACTTGGATTGAAAAATGTTATATTCATGCTTAATTCAGTTTTGCACGAAATTAATATTAGAAGCTGAATCAACAATCTATTCGTGATAAAATAGATAGTGATTCGAATATAGTACCCGAAGAAAGCAAACAAAACAGGAACATCATGAATATATGGTTCAAAACAACTTCTCTGTTTCTGATGCAATATTGTGGTGTGAGATACACATGAAAACAACAAGAAAAGAGGAAATGCAATCATTTAGAGCACATGCCCACAAGGTACAAATTCTGTTATATGAACTAGACAACTGAATGCTTTCGACGTATACATTGATGAGACAAAAATGGAAGTACACATCAATGTAATCAACTACTTGTCACTACTCCTTTCCTTTCTGAAAACAATCTACCGAGATTGAGGAATGATTACCTAAAATAGTTGAACAGGAAAAAATAATCGACTAAGTGCAGAAATAATTTGTATCAAATGTAACAAGGTCTATGAAGAATTCAATACAGAAATAGTGGAGGCAAATCAGATCAGCAAGCAACTAGCTGGTGTTTTTTCTAGGGAAGCAAGTAGCTACTGTTAGCTAAACTGTGTACACGCGTATTTAAATTAACATCACAGAACTTGCTGATTAGAAAGGCGGATGCTAATTAAGCTACCAAACATACTAGGAGGTGATTCAAATTAATTAACTGAACATTCAAAACAGTGTAGAATGTATCATGAAGATAATCATATTAAAAGTGGTAATGACTATTTATGAACTAGAAAATGTATGATTTGCATGGAAACGAAATAATGTTGAAATGAACACTAGGTTACTCAAGATTTTCAAGAGAAGAACACCTCCTATATCCATGAGCATTTACCAAAAAAACTAAGCGAGATTCAACAGATTTGTTTACAGTAGTAGCTAGTTCATGCATAGCAGAGAAACATGACTCTTGAGTGGCGTTGGTAACCAGAGATATGTAGAATGGTCGTCTTTGGCAAAGAGTGGGGGTCAAGAGCATTGTTGATAGTAGCACGGTATAAAAGAAATAGTAGGAAAGAAATCTAGTGAGCACCAAAACTAAGTTGTAGAACAATGGAGCTAAACAGTAGAACAGTTCCACACAAGTTCAATCCTGTAAAAGTTCTAGTACAAGTTCTGGTTCTAACCTAGAAGAAAACTATCACCAGAACTATTGCCGGTCCATAAGTATATTCATGGAAAATTCAGAGCATCTACACAATTGAAGGGACATGCTCGTTCACTTCTGTAGAAGTATCGAAAACATCTTAAAACATATTCACACAAAGGGTTAGGAACAAAATTATCAAGCACCAGAATAGAAAACAGTTGACTAGTACTTGCTGTAATGATTTACCTACAAATCTGTAGAAGAACTATGATCTGTTAGATCTCAACCGAACCTGCAAACACAAACAGAAAAAGAAAGTCGAATACAGTTGAGGAACCTAGGAAATTGGAATAAAAACCAAGCAGGGAACACCAGATCTGATTTAACCTCGACCAGTTATCACAAAATTGAAGTGTTATTCTCAGAATTTGGTTGCGAAAACACCGCCTACCAACAACAGAGAACAAATCAACTAACCCTAACTTCCATCCCAGAGATTTGTAGGAAGGAGAGAAGATGAAGAACGAAGCACCTAAGCGCCCGAGATGCACGAAGGAGGAAGGAATGAAGACCACGGCGAAGAATCGAGAGGAAGGAAGAGGAATCGAGAGGACGAAGCGTAAAAGGAATCGAGACAAAGCAATCGCCGCGAGGATGAAAGGGGAACGAGGAAACAGACGTGGTCGGTCGAAACAAGAAACAGAAAAAGAGGCCGGCCCAAGTACGGGTGAAGGATGTGCGGTGCCCCGACAGTTTGACGCAAAATGCGTCAAATAGGGATTTCCATCGATTTGCTCGCACGATTCGGTTCGGAGTTGTTTCTCGTTGGTTCCGTGGTGGGTGGGTGACCGAGGGTTTTTGATTTGGCTTGGGGTTTTTGAAATCGATCCCGGCCTCGTTGTTTCGGGTGATGGGGAGCGTCCAAGTCGAATCGGGGGTGGGGTTTCCCATTTGCGTCCGAATTTTGGCACCGATTGAACCTGATGGAATGTGTGTGATGTTAACGTATAAATGTATTGTCTACTATTTTTCATTAGATCGGTCTTTTAGTTGCAATTGGCTGGAGCATGCACTTCAACACGTGTGCCTCACTCGATTTATGATTTTCGGTCATATTTTATCCCCTGGTTGATGAGAACTACTCATTGATTTTTGAAATTTGATTCGAGTTTTTACCGTGAAGTTTATCCACGCGTTTGTTGCTATGTGCATAGCAACGACGACGACAACGGGAGCCTAGGGAGCGCAGGACCGGCGGCATCCTCCGGGGTCGCCGTGAGCGTCGACACGGCGAAGTTGGACAGGGAGGAGATGGCCATCGTGGCGGCGTTGAAGGCTGAGGTGGTGGGCTTGATGGGGACAGAGGAGCACGTCCAACGCATCCTCCTCGCCATCAACAACTTCACCCGCAAGGTCACCCTCTCCTCCTCCATCGATTCCTCCTTAATCGACCAATGATGGCCGGAGACAAGAACGAACGATCCATTGCAGGTGTCGGGGATGCTGGACTCCGGGCACGCCATGCTCAAGGACCTCGCCGCCGACTTCGAGGTCCGCCTCTGCACTCGCAGCATCATATCTTGCTTGCTCCTGCCTCCTGGGTTGCCCATCATCTGTTTGCTGTTTTGCGTGGCAGGATCCACAAGGAGAGGGTGAACAAGTGGGAGCAGGAGATCCGGGAGCTGGGCGCCCGCGACGCCGCCAACGAGCGGACCTCCTCCATAGCGCCCAGCTGCAGCTCTTCCACATCCGCCAGTAGTTAGTTAGCAGAGTTCAACTACCCGTGCGAGAGCGGCGATTTGGTGCCCGGGCTCAGATGAGCCCGGGCATGAACAGTACCGTGATTTAAAATCGATAAAAGTTTCGAAAAATTTTAATTTTTTTATGTGGTGCAAGATGCTCCTGTGCGTGAACTCCGTGGAGCTCATGGCAAAAAAGACAAATTTCGGATGTCTGAGAAACTTTTAAAAATTGCATTGTTCACGCCTGATTTTGTCTTTTTTACCATGAGCTACTCGAATGTCCAAACTTCACAACATTTTGCACGGAGTTCACGCACATGAGCATCTTGCACCTAAAAACAATTTGGAATTGTTTGATTTTCTTTCTATTTTAAATCAAGGTACTGTTCACAGGCTCATCTGAGCCTGTGCTCCGGGTTGAATTATCGTTCCCGTGCTCTCATCTCATCTGCTTACATCAGCTACCTCTTCCACCACATCTTTCTTCTTATGCTTTCTACACCTTTCTGAACTGATCAGCACAGCAGCATTAACAAGTCCAGCTTATACTGTATGCTCTTGGAGCATCTCTAGCAGACCCCGCAAAATACAAACCTGCATAAGTGTTTTGCAGTTCGCGGAAAAGGACGTCTGCAGGCCGGCGCGGCCGAGGTTAGGCTCAGACTCCGCAAAACGGACCCATAAAAAGGAATATTCACCGAATACGCATTTTTACGGGTCGGCTACGCGGGGTCTGCTCGGGCAGCGCCGCGCCGACCCGCAAACCGAAAACCCCAATAAGCGCATTTGACAGTCATTCGGACAAATGAGTTCGAAGTCAAACGCTAAAACATAGTTCGCGCACGAAATAAAAGCATAGTTTTGATAGGACAAACGCAAAAGGACTTGCAAAAGCGACGACCACATCTGGCATCATCTTGGTCGATCTTCACTCCGCGCCATCGAGTCCATGGAGATCATCGGAGCCACCGAATCCACCTCCGGCGCTTGTGCCAACGCCGGCACCGAAATCATCGGCTGGTGCGCTGAACGCATCGGCGACATTGGCTCCAAACCCCACACCGAGTCCACCTCCCGTGTAACACGCACTGGCCGACGCAACCATTCTCCTCTTCAAGATTTCTCTTCTTGCCATATCATGCCATTCTTTGGTGACGTCGTCCATGTCATTGCGGTTCATTGACATGATCTTGTTCTCTTCGGCGAGCAACATGGACGTGGCTTTGTTCTCAGCGGCACGTACTCTTCTCTCCTCAATGGCCACTTTGCGCAGCCCCTCTTCCTTGAGCAAATGCCATTTCTCTTGCTTCTCCCGTGCCTTCTTCTCGGCCAAGTCTTTCTTGATCTCCAACGACTTCAAAAGCATCATCTCATTTGATTGCACCATGGCATCAATCTTTTCCCTCAAGCTCGACGCTTCGTGCTTCGGCCGGGGAACCTATTTCCGGGCAGGAGGGATCGCCGGGGAACCTATTTCCGGGCCGGAGGGAGTGGATGAAGTAACCGACCACTTTGTAGCCGGAATCTTCCTCCGCTTTGCGCCCGGGATCGCGCAGCCGCGTTGGCGCCCGGAGCGTGGGCCCTGCCGGCGGGGGCAGCCGGGTTCCCGCCTTGCACGAGCACGCTGCCTGGCGCGCTATGGGCAGCAGCAGTGGTGCCTTGGGCGACGGAGACAGGGGACAGCAAGTTGTCATCCATGGCGGCGACAAATCTCCGGGGAGGTGGCAGGAGGCAGGAGCAATGGTGGTGGAGGGTGGGAGGAGTGGGAACAGCCGCATGGAAATGTCCCTCCCGCCAAATCTCGCTGCGGATAGGGGCCGAGCTCGGGCCGTGCTCTCGCCCCGTGAAACTAGAGGTCGGGGGAGATCTTTTGCCGCGCACCACAAAAATATTTCCGGGTCGGACGCGGATGCGGAGTCTGTTCGGGCGAGATTTTCCGCGCCGACCCACATTTTGGCAGTTATTTTGCGGGTCAGGGCCTTTTGCGGGGTCTGCTAGAGTTGCTCTTATGAATCTGCCACCACTAGTTGAGTTGCCACCATTGAATCATCTGAACATGAGTTCCTTGCACTTATTTGGAATGTTATTAAACACTTCGCCCTTTTCATTGTACACATTTACCTAAATAAATGTATGATCAGCAGCACACAGGCATGATCAGCAGAATACTAGCATACATATCCTTCCTAGATGTGACAGTAGTGCGTATACATCATCATATACTACTTCAAACACTAGCTAGAGATGTGTGTGGGGCATAGGACCATCATCAGCCCCTCTTCTAGAAGCACGGGACCCATCGTCAGCCCCTCTTCTAGAAGCACGGGACATCGTGCAGCGGGTGCCCCTTGAGGTTCCTCTCCATCACCCTCCTGGCCAGGGACACCTGCTTGCCCACCGCGAACACGAAAGCCTTACCGTCGCCTGACGCACCACGGGCTGTCCTGCCGACCCTGCGCACGTACTCGCTCGGGTCGCGGGGGTAGTCGAAGAGCACCACGTGGTTCACGTTCGTGAAGTCGATCCCTCGTGAAGCTCTGCCACATTCAGATAAATCAGTGAAAGCAATGGCTTCGAAACCAGAAACTAGTGAAGTAGAAATGTTGTTCAGTTCATCAGCACCTGTCTGTGCACACGAGGAACATCGAGTCGGTAGTCTGTTTCTTCAGGAACTCCTTCATGTTTGCGATGCGTTTCGCCTGGTCCAATGCAGCATGGAATGGTAGAACCTTGATCTGTGTCGCTTTCCTGTCCAGCCGTGTCAGCACATTCTCAACCTTTCTACATGTCTCAATCTGGGAACATGTGACTAGTTGTCAGACAGTGGGACTTTCTTATGTTTTTTTTTTCTTTTGAGGAAGTTATGTTTGGTATTGATGAATGATGATATACAGAGATAAAAGGGAGAGGAACTAGCACCTTATTGCAGAAAACAATTGTTTTACGAACGGGAGATTCCTCAATAATCTTTAGAAGTGCTGTTCTCTTGTTGGAAAAGGCTGTTTCCGGGTTCTTTTCATCATTGTCATTTCCACTGCAGTCCACAAGAATCTGTAGTGTAACAGTATAAAGGTAAAATGTAATCACTCTAGGAGAATAATACCACATAATACCAATACCATTGTTTTATGCAAAAAGTTCTGAAGTTGTAAACAATGTCAGTAGCAACAGAGGAACAAGTCACTTCAGGAGTATTTCCCAGAAGTGTTTTCAGACAGTATATGCAGCATAGCAAAAGGTTACAGAAACTAAGAAGGTGAGCAATGACCCACCTCTTCAAGACGGGCACTTGTCCGGTGGACACTAGGTCCCATGATCACCTCACAGTCGGGAAAGGTTTCAACAACCTTGTTATATATATCAAGAGGAAGAGTTGCAGTGACAAAAAGATATTGTGTGGTCACTGGTGCGACAGTAATCAACTGATGAAGCACTTGTTCAAAGCCTTCTTCACTAAATAAAATATCCACTTCATCGAACACGGCACTGCAATTAGGGGGATCAACATATTAACTTAGGTCTTAGGCTATCTAGTGCATCCACTTATTTATCCCTCTGTCCAACTTAAAAAAATGACTGGAAAAAGGAGCAGCCATACCATCTGAGGTTATTTAGCTGCACAAAGCCTTCCTGAAGCAGATACAAGAAACGGCCAGGCGTTGCTATAAGTACATCTAGCTCTTGATCAAGGCTTTCCAGCTGGGTCTTCTGTCGAAATCCACCGGTCGCAACCATAGACCTGAAGGGAACCCCAGATTTTGATATTGAGCGGCAATTCTGAAGGACCTGTAATTAGAGAAATGATTCAACAGGTTATTCCCTCTCAAATTCAGACTAGAACTATCATAAAGCCTCAGCAACATCACACTCAACAAGTAGCATAGTATACCTGAGAAGAAAGTTCAGCAGTAGGTGTCAATACTACGACTGTGGGTTCCTGGGAGATGGTTTGTGGATCCCCATGGCTTCTTCCTTCCTTAAATTTTGAACTATAGGGCAAAGATATGCCAATGTCTTGCCAGACCCACTTTGATCAGCGATAATGCAACTCCTCCCCTCCAAGACAGGACCGTATGCCATAGCCTAAGACGGTTTTACGGGACAGTTCAGGAAAGCACGTTTAGCACATACATACGGACATAACTAAATACTAATACATGCAATGGACCAAGATACTGACTACTGAGTCTTCTACTGGTGACCAATTGATTTGCAACAGTCATGGACACTAAGCTAACAACTGAATATATTTTTCGGCGCAGTAAACCAAAGGAGAAGAAAAGAAAAATGCGTTCACCTGAATGTGTGATGGTTGAGGAAACCCAAACGTTCTCAATGCACCTAGAATCTCATCGCCGCAGCCAATTTCTTTAAAAGATCTGCGGCTGAAAAATCCACTGTCCAAAGGGACCTTCTGCTTCCGATCCTCTCTTCTATAAGACGTAGCATCGGCAACTTTACCCCAAACTTTGGGGCCAGAAGCAGGCTCTTCATCAGAAAAATCTGAATCATCGTCGCCTTTGTATTGCCTCAGGACAGAATTCAGAGAACGCACGGCCCTGCTCCTCTCATCCCTAGAGTCACCATTCGGTTTTGCGCGGCGCGCTGGGTCTGAGACAAACTTCCTTCTTCCAGAATTGCTTCCCTCTTCATCGGAATCAGCAGAGGAAGGCTCGTTGCGCCGGGCGATGCTTGTGCGGCCTGAAGTGCCGTCCCTCTTGAGCTGGGCTGCTGATCTCCTGGCTAAAGCTTGCACTTTCTGCGCCTTCAGTCTTCCGAAGCTCCCGACACCTGCATTATTACCCCCATTTGCTGCACCTGCAGTGTCAAAAATTGCCCCATTTTCTTCAGAAAAAAATCAACACATTTCACTCACTAAAATTTCATGAGATTTCGGATAATTCAACCCGGCCATGAACATTTTTGCTAAAATTCGCCTAAACAATTTGAAATTGCGAAATGGAGTCTGAACCTTTGGAGGCGGAGCGGTCGGCGGTGACCCTGGAGAGGACCGCCGGGGACGGCACGCCAGGCTCCTCGCCGTCGTCGACGCCGCCCCACACGATGACGCTCTTCCCGGTGCTCCGGTCCACGAGCCGGTACGCGCCGGGGGTGTCCATGGCCACCCGCTCGTAGTCTTGGCTGCCGTCCTCCCCATCCGCCGTGGCGGACGTGGTCCAGCCTCCGCCGCGCGCCGCCGCAGGAGAACGAGACGGAGCACCGGAGGGAGACGGCCGGCCGGCCGAAGAGGAGCGGCAGCGCGCGCGCCTGTGCCCCCGCCACGTCCATCGCCGGCGAGAGAGCGAGAGCGAGCTTGGTGAGGTGATGCGACTGAGTGAGCGCTGCTGCCTCCTCCTATCCGAAGAAGAAGAGGGAGATATCGTTGCTTCGTGGGCCGTGATTTTGCCTGGAAATGGGCTTCGTGGGCCGTAGTTTCCGGGCCTGGAAAACGGGCTTCGTGGGCTGGGCCGCCAGGTAACGGAGGGGCTGCCGTTTTTATTCACGCGGGGTCGCGTGCTTAGGGTTTCGTTCCATTTTCCCTCGCGAATGGAGTTCCCATCGGCGCGCCGCATCAGGCGCTTCGGCGCCGCCGCCGCCGCCGCCGGATGGAGCAGGCTCCGGTGGCGGCCCGGACGGAGGCGACCGCATCAGCGCGCTCCCGGAGGACATGCTGCTCGAGATCCTCGGGCGGCTGGGCTGCGCCCGCGCCGCCGCGCGCACCAGCGTCCTCGCGCGCCGGTGGCGCGGCCTCTGGGCGCGCCTCCCCGGGCTCACCTTCCGCGACGTTCCGGCCGGGGTGGTCAGGGAGGCGCTCGCCCGCGTCCGCCCGCATCCGGGCGTGTCCGTCCTCGACATCAGTCTCGCGAGGAGCGCGCTGCACGAGGCGGCCAAGCGCGACGACGCCCAGGCCAAGTCGCTGCTGCTCTCCGCCAAGCGGATCTCGCCCAAGGAGGTCGTCTTCTTCCTCCCCCGGTCTTACATAGTTAAGCCGGGCCGGCGCGTCGAGATCGCCGTGCCTCGCTTCCTCCGCACCACCTCCATCGAGCTGGACGCCCATTTGCTCCGCGTCAAGCTGCCGGACGCCGAGCTCCCCGCGCTGGAGAGGCTGTCTCTCTCAGGCAACATCGTCGACCTTGCGGCCTTTCTCAACCGCTGCCCGCGGTTGCGCGTGCTGAGCGTCACCTACCGTGACGTCGAGCCCAGCTTGCTCGAAGCGGCCCTGGTGGCGCTCAAGGTTCCTTTGGGGCTCGGCCTTATTGTGTTCCTCCTTGGCATCGAGTTCGGCCAGAGTCATGAGAACTATGAGGTGGAAGACGCTCAATTTGCATCCATTCTCCACGCGGCGTCGAGGCTCTCTCCGCGGGAGCTTGTCTTCATTACTGACTTTTACAGATACTTTCGTGCCGACCTGCCATGCTTCCCTAATGCCACATCGATTACGATGACGGTGCGGTCCGTCTGTTTCACACGGCAAATGTCGAATGACCGGTTCTCGGCACTTGAGAGGTTGTCTCTCATGGGTTGCACCGTCCGTGACGTTTCCACCATGGTCTACCAATGCCCATGCCTGCGTGTGCTTAAGATGAATGCAGATACGTCTACTCGTGATGTTACAGTGCACTCTCTGTCGCTGCAAGAGTTGGAGCTTGTTGTCCACGAAACACAATGTGAGGGCATCACATCACGACTCCGATACTTGAGCAACTGAAGCTTAATCTTTGTGCAAGCTCGGACCTCAGCGTGTCTGTCTCGGCGCCAATTTTGGAGAAGGTCTCATGGTGGTTTGCATATTCAACGTTGGCTTATATCTTTGGGTTATGGTTTCTTCAAAAACTGGAGGTGGACACGATAGAGGATTACAAACACAAAGATGGGGAGCTCATCAATGAAGGCGAAGATGCATGTTCACAGCCCCATCGTGTTCATGTCGTATCTTTGCACATATTTGCTCATGTATGTCTCCTTTCTAACCTATTTTTTACTTGTTTAGCTATTTTCTAATTTTTAACCTATTTTTTTACTTGTTTAGCTATTTTCTAATTATAGGACACTGCCCGTGCATTGCAACGAGATATAAATATTTTAGACGTTATCTTGTGATTTACCTTCCCATATTAGTTTAGTTGTGTAAATAAATGTTTATCAAATTCTGTCAGTGATTTACCTTATATATAGTCTGAAAATAAAGTTTGATAAGTAAATTAAGGTGAAATTGGTTTATAAGACCATGTAAATTATGGTGATTGATTAGCATACGGGAAAGGTGTGGACAACAGGTGTGCTGGGACAAAAAATTGACTCAACAAAATAGATCGGTGGAGGGACGTGATGGGAGGGTAGAACCGGTTGATGAAGTGTCTTGCCAGCAGGAAAAGGAAAGCTACTGTTTTCTTTAAAGAGTAGATATTTGGAATTATTATTTTTCTCGTACATTTCATCCGTGAGATGCTTTTTAAGATTTATGCATTTGGTGGATAGAATGTTTTATATTTTGTGCCAACTTTGAGTAGAAGTGAGAGGTGGAGCGATGGATAGAGCATGCCCTTTTCAAGTGCATTGCTGGAGTGTGTGTGCGCGTGGGCGGGTGTGGTAGTGTGTGGGTGCATTGGTGGACTGTGTGTCTGTGTATCAACACATGTGTTTCTGAGTGATAGAGAGTGGAGATAGAGGGAAAGAGATGGGTGGGCCTGCATATTATGTGTCAAATATGTGTATGCAAGAGAGACTGAGTAATGCAACTTAATTTGCTTTTTTTTTCTTATTAGTAGGTTGACTTGTACATAGAGTTATGCCCTACAAAAAATATAGTCGCGAAGCAACTGTTTTTGTAAAATATTGTCCAAAACATAATACAAACTAAAGTTATTGTTCTTTTGAAAGTTGTAGTATTTATATTAGTTCTTGTATGTTTAAGGAATATTGTAAGTTTTGTGCTTAGTGTGTGCAACTTTCATAAACTAGATTTCTTTGTTTAGTTTGTGTCATGTATATTACTCCCCCCGTTCCTTTATACAAGGTGTATTATTTTCGGCATGGTGACAAGTTAGGACAAAATTACCCTTGGCAAATTTGTTGGCTAATGGAAAGTAAATCAGCTAGTCCAGGAAAGTAAGAGATACAATGCAATCGACAGAGAGATATTTTCCATTTTTTTCTACAAGGAGAGATACAGACAATCGAGAGAGAAATACTTTCATTTTTCTGGAGGGCTAACAAGGGAATTATGAGAAAATAGAAAAAATGCACCTTACATTCTGAAATTTTATCAAAAACTAATACACCTTAGATAAAGGAACGGAGGGAGTATAGGTTATACACTTATTTTTATCTAATCCAAATATTATATCTTTTGTAGGTAAATATTTTTTTTGTTATCACGTTGGCTAGGTTTAGTTGCACGTTTTCCTAGCATTAGTTTGATTTTTTGTATGTTGATTGGTCCTTATGATTTGACACTCATACACGATTGCTTATGCTAAGCACATTGTTGTTCCTTTGTGCCTCATTTCTGAGAGTGATATTTAATGTATCTCAATGGTTCATGTCCAACATAATTGCCTCTACTTCATCCATGCCAATGTGTAAACTTTAGTAATAGTGAGCTGAATATAGAATGCAGAAAGTTTTGCGTAATTTAGATTTTAGAGAAATTTTCTTACTAACAACATTTTCCATGGTAACTTTACCTTTATAATTCTTTCTCGTGTAGAACCATTTTGTCTTTTTTTCTTAAAAAAATATGTTTTAGTTTTATCCATAACTTTATATTTTTTATTCTTTCTAGGAAACACTACTACATTACTGAAGGAATTGGGGTACACTAGATAGAGTACATTTCTACCAATGTTGCATATTCATTTCAAAAACCATTTTTTCTCCAACTTTAGGAAACTCATTTCTCATCCCAGATAATTTTCTTGGTCAATAGATTTTGTGAGATGTCTACATATTTGTGAGTAAGAGTAGCTATATTACTGATGTAATGGACGAGTCATTGTAGTGATTGAGAATAACTTTTCTAGTTTAGCTATAGAAAGGAATATTGGAGTACTTTGTACTTGTTCTTACATGGTGTGGTATAGTGCAAGATCCTTGTAATGTGTGTGCAAATCTTGAAACTTTTTGCATTTATCTTCCGTAGTCTTCCAGTCTTTTTATTTTATTTTCAGTCAAGGTAATACTACTCCATGAGTTATATATGCAACAATAAGTTTTTTTTGTTTCTTTCCCCTTTTAGAGATTTTTGTTCATTTAAATCATAGTTATTGTTCATATTTTTGTGTGTATGCCAATCACTTGAGTCGAACAAATTTGTAGTGGGCTCACCGATATGGTTAGCTTATTATGAAATTCATGTTATGGGCAAGGTACACAATAGTTCTTATATTCAATGCAACAGCTAAAAAAGGTGATGGAATTATCTAAAGAGCTCATCCAGTCAAGCATGCACGCATATAATTTGTTTTTTACTAAATTTTCACGCACTTTTGTGGTAATTTTGCTCCTAGGATTTTTATCCTTTGTACAACCTTGATTTCATTATTTTCTAATATTTATCTTTTTTGTGTGTGTTTTAGTTTTGTCCATCAATTCTCAACCTAAATTATTCCTTATTTTTATTTGTATCCTTTCTAGGCAACACTACTACCTAATCTATTCTTGCATAAATAAATTTTGTGGATACATGTTTCAATTAATTCCTACTTGTTTTGTTCAGATGGCTTTCCTGTTTATTAGATCATTTCAGATGTTTGCATGTTTGTGAGTACAAGTAACAATACAATTGATGTGATGCATGAGTCATCTTAGTTGAGGAGAACATTTTTTCCTCCTTAAGTTGTAACGATGAATAATGCATTATTTATACTACTTCTTACATGTTATATATGTACCAAGTGTATGCAAGTTCTGTGTAATTTGTGTGCAAATCTTATTTTTTTTGGCAATTTTCTTCTTCCTTGGTCTTGTTTTTCTTTCTTTCAATAACGGTAATACTACTAAATGAACTATATCTGCCATAATAACTTTGTTCAGTTGATTCTGTGGCTTTCTCTATCATAGTTATGTTGCCAAGTTCTCTCTCTCTCTCTCTCTCTCTCTCTCTCTGTGTGTGTATGTGTGTGTGTGTGTGTGCACGAGCGCGCGTGTGTGTTGTATCAATCCAACTGACGTTATGCACACGACAACATAATTACCTAGAACAAATTTTATACTTTTTGGATGAAAATTGTAGTACTTTATACTTGTTTTGACATGTTATGGCTTACTGTAAGTATTTTGTAGTGTGAGTAATGATCTTGATTTTGAGATTTTTTTGGTCTTGCGTATTCTTTTAGTTAATTTTATTTTATTTTCAATATCGGTAATACACCACAATGAATTATATCTGCCATAATAAGTATCTTTTTTCTTTCTTTTGCCTTTTTAGGGAATTTTTTTCTTTTCCTATCATAGTTAAAGCGCCCTTTTTGTGCATGCTAGTCCTTCGAGACGAAAATATTTGTAGTAGGCTCACAAATAGTCCTGGATCATTATGCATATCATGTTAAGGATGAAGAACATAATAGCTTAGGAACAATTTAGAGGCTAATAAACAATAGAATGTGTAAAATTCCAACAACTTACATATAGACAACCCCAATTTTCAACCTACTGGATGTTCTTAGTAAACAATTCTAAGAATGTTATGATATACACAAGGCCAAATAATTTATTCTTTTGCAGAAGAATATGGGTATGGAACTAAACCTGGCGCGAGAGATAGATAAAATTCCGGTTACCAACTTTACAGTCTTGAAGCTACATCTCCATGCAAAGAGGCATGCTATAGCAGCATTTCTGTTCCATCTTCTTAGCATGAATCAAATTCAAGCTACTACACAAAGGCTTAAGCTTGTCCTATCGAGGTGGTCTGAGGTAATTATCCATGTTGCTTATATGTATATCTTACGATCATTCCAATTTTTTAATATATTGTAATGTTTTTAATGTCCTAGATGTCAAAGTGTCTTAAAAAGTGTCCTTGCAATGAACCCAATAACTGGAGGAACCAAATTATCTCCTTGAATCATCTTGAAGAAGTAGAAATTAAAAACTTTAGAGGAGGGGATCATGAGATTGATTTAGTGACACAGATGTTCATTTGGGCACCAAATATGAAAAGAATGACCATCAAGTTGACATCGGAGGTTAAACCAACTGACATTGGAGGTTGCGCCATGAGTGTCTACAATATATGTTTGGCCCATCCTTCTGTGAACTCCTTTGTTTATCTTAGCTCTGGTGAATGGGTACCATGCTCCTCGATGGAAGGTGATTGTGATAGAGTGGTTATTGAGCTTGATTAGAATCATGCAGGCGTTGTTTGTTTCCAAAAAGAAACACTCATATGTGAAACGAGAATCTTTTCCATGATGGGGATACAAGTTGTGCACTGGGTCTCATCTCATGCTTAATGTGGAACCTATTATCTGTAATACTCCATTGAATGTTTTTGTATGATAGACACAACTGTTTGTTCGATTTTTACTCAGTCTCATCTCTTGCTTCGTGTTTTGAACCTATTGCCTTTTGAAATTATATATAGTTCCTTAGTGCCTTTCATATTTTGTAAATAATCGGGATGGTTGAATGTATCATTGAACCTATTAGGTTTTGGTCATTAATGACAAAGCAATTGACAGGACTAACATCTTATCAAGTTTATTTCATGTATTTAGTCCTTAATTTTTAGTAGAAACATCAATGGTGACCCAACCTCCATATTTTCAATACTTTTCCTGCCTCAAGGACTTATCACGTAATTTATCAAATATTCACATTGAGTGTAGGACAGTCGTAAAATCAAGATCGGGAAAAATGAAAGATCTTTGGTTGACCAAGGTAAGATCCTAAACCAAATTCTTGATGTATATGCCACTCAGGCATTTCAACTCCTTTCTTTCTCATTGTACCAGTTCATCGAAGTGTTCTGCCAAGTACTATCAAGCCTAAGAGGATTGATTTAGTCATGGTAAGCAAACCATGTTTTCTATGTCATTAGAATTGCTTAGATGTATTTTCTTGAACATACAAGCTATTTTTCATTTAATACAATATGTTTGCTCTAGACATTCGAGCATACCATTTTCACCGCCACTTCCGGGACCTTCTAGGTTTCCTTCTACACTAGAGTCTCAGCATCACCAGGTATTTCCATGCTGATCTTTTCGGCACCTCATGTAAAGCATGTGCATTGTAGCCTCACCATATGAAGATTTTGCATACATCAATATCCACCCATATCATGCATGTCCACAAAATTTAAGCCCCACCCACCTACCACAACTTCCTCCACAATTTTCAAAGATTGCATCCACAGAACCATCTTGTGTAGGAAGTACATTTTGCATAGCTCAAACTTGTCATGGTGATCGACCATGACAAAACACCACTACCACCCAATTTCCATCAATTTTAATCACACCATTTGACCACAACAACCTCTCAAAGTTTCGGGTCAAAAAATTAGTTTACACGGTGATCTGAATCCAAGTCAAGTAGACAAATTAATTGGCAAACCAATCTGCAATCCCAAGGCAAGATTTGACCGGTGTAAACTAATTTACAATGCGAAAGTGAAAGCACCAGTGCTCCCTGGGTGATTTTGGTAATTAATGTCAATATATCTCTTGTTGGACTAATATTTTCATCTAGTATATTTCAGATAAGTTCAACATTGGAATGGCATGGACAAGAGGATGTGGGACCCTTCAAGATGCTAAGGACAAACATTGGCAAAAGCTCAAGACTCTACATTTTCATTTTAGTGATCCAAGATCACATTGAGTCCATAGAAAAGCCAATACTATTAAAAGGGGATGAGGTGTTGCTTAATGGCTTGCTTGCTCAAAGTGCTTAGTGATATGCTCCAAAGCCCTCAACCACTTTCTCATTTCCACATATGTCCTAAACCTAAAGTCAAACTCGCCCCACCGATTTGATCTATCAGCGCCATCGAAGTTCATTTGACATAGCCACTGCCAGAAACTCTAATCAGTTCGGTCTCACCGAGATGGGCTTGCAAACTCTCTCTGTTGCCTGTTGCAACAATTTCCCATCAAGCTTGCTTGACCAATTCTCTGTTTGCTTATTACCAAAATCGGTCTCACCGAGTATGTGTAATCGGTCAAACCGAGTTGAGGTTTTACCCTAACCTAGCACATTGGTCCCACCGTGTTTGCCTTGTCGGTCCCATCGAAAACTCTAATGTTCACATTTTGAACCAAATCGGTCTGACCGAGTTTCACCATTTGGTCTCACCGAGTTTGGGAATCTGTGTGTAACGACTAGATTTTGTGTGGAGGCTATATATACCCCTCCACCCACTCTTCATTCGTGGAGAGAGCCATCAGAACGTGCCTACACTTCCAACATTCTTTTTCTAAGAGAGAACCACCTAGTCATTTGTTGAGACCAAGACATTCCAATCCAACCACAAGAATCTTGATATTTGGCCTTCCCTAAGTTGCTTTCCACTCAAATCATTTTTCCACCATAGCCAAATCTGTGAGTGAGAGTTGAGTGTTGGGGAGACTATCATTTGAAGCACAAGAACAAGGAGTTCATCATCAACACACCATCTATTACCTTTTGGAGAGTGGTGTCTCCTAGATTTGTTAGGTGTCACTTGGGAGCCTTCGTCAAGATTGTGGAGTTGAACCAAGGAGTTTGTAAGGGAAAGGAGATCGCCTACTTCATGAAGATCTACCAAAGTGAGGCAAGTCCTTCATGGGCGATGGCCATGGTGGGATAGACAATGTTGCTTCTTCGTGGACCCTTCATGGGTGGAGCCCTCCGTGGACTCGTGCAACCGTTACCCTTCGTGGGTTGAAGTTTCCACCAACGTGGATGTACGATAGCACCACCTATCGGAACCACGCCAAAAATCTCCGTGTCTCCAATTGCGTTTGCACACTCCAATCCCATCCCTTTACTTTCTTGAAAGTTGCATGCTTTACTTTCCGCTTCTCATATACTCTTTGCATGCTTGCTTGAATTGTATTATGAATGCTTGAAATTGTGCTAATTTCCAACCTCAACTTGAAAAACCTAAAAACTGATATCTTTACTCGTTGAGGGTCTAATCACCCCCCTCTTGACACCTCTTCTCGATCCTTTCAATTGGTATCAGAGCTTTGGTCTCCATTGCTTTGGTTTAATCACCATTGGAGGAAGATGGATGAGTCTACGATTGGGAGTATTAGACGTAGAGTGTCTATGCTTGATGGAGAGTTCTATAGTGAGTGGAAAAATGAGATGCTTGGAATTTTTCATGAATATCACTTGAACAAGTGCATTACTACTGCTTGTGAACCCCTTGTTGACCCCTTGCATCCTACCCCTAATGAGTCTCTTGACATGATTCGCAATCTTAGAACTATCAACCTTATCACTAGAGGTTTGCCTAGTAATTTGATTACTCACTTGCCAACTCTTGATTGTGCTTATACTATATGGAGATTTCTTGAGGAACGATTTCCGGACTATTCCTTGAAAAACTTAGATGAGATTCTTCACAAATATATTGCTTTGAATAAGATGAATCCCAATGATCCTAATGTCACAGCCCTAGCTCAGCCCCTGTTGCCTTTTCTTGATTCTCATGTCATCATGTTCACAATTCAAATGATTTTGAAATGGGGATAACAAACCCTAGCACCAAATTAAATCAAATAGGGTCAACAACAAATATTTTCAGTGAACCCAGAATGCTTTTCAGAAAAGTTCATAATTTTTGAATTGGTTTAGAACCTCTTCAAAAAATGGTGCACATTTTTCTAGGTCACTCTGGATTTTTGAAATTAATCCATTAAGTATTTGCATTTGGGTATTTATGTAGCGACCAGACCTCAAACAGTCTGATCTCTGTGCATCAGTGTCATCCCTGGATCAGTAATGCTGACACGCACAGTACTTGAAGGATTTATAACAGAGTAGCAATCACACACTTATTATATCGAATGTCTCAAAAGAGAGCTTATTACAATAAATATGGCTTAAGGCCATCTAAAAATGATAACAGCGGAAGGCTTGGAAGATAAAGTGAGTCCTTCCACTCCAACGGCATCACCGAGTGAAAGATCGCGACCTAAGGCACCTTACTCGTCGTCTGAAAAGTCTGCAACATGAACGTTGCAGCCCGAAAACGGGTCAGCACATGGAATATGCTGGCAAGGTAACACAAGAGAGTAATGAACAGAAAATTGCCATCACTACATGCATATATGGCTGGTGGAGGCTGTATGGTTAATATGTTATGCGGAAAGCCAATTTTTCCCTACAACAAAGGAATAAATTTTATTTAACTATCATGGTGGTTGTTAAACATTGAGAAGGTTGACCCAACTCGAGCCCAATTAAGCATCATCATTAAACCCAACAAATTAAATTAAGTAACATGACGAGATTCACATGATAATCCAAGTACTAGATACTCAAAACGTCCATAACCGGGGACATGGCTAACCATGATTAGTTTATACACTCTGCAGAGGTTTGCGCACTTTTCCCCACAAGACTCGATCTCCTCCGTTGGATTTCTTGCACTACATGATGTTTGAGAAACGGATGACCGAGACACAGTCTTCGTGGTTGCTAGCACCTTACGATGGGTAGACAGTTACACCTACTTTCCCCTACATCTGCTAGTCTACCACTGTAAGATTCACACAACTTATCAACTATGCTAGAGCCAATAATAGCTTGTGGCTGCACACGGAACTTTCTAGCATGAATAATCTCATGATCCCTTTGAGCCTGGGTGGCGGTCCATAAAAAAAATAGGCAATCACTGGGTTCCCCAGGTGCCTCAATCCACCCAGATGTGTATTTAAGTTGCCACCTTAAGTTGAACCATTAATTAACAATACTCACATCTGTCATGGATACACTCAGCCAATCCACGTCTATTAGCATAGCATAGCAATATAAGCAACGTAGAAGTAACTCCCAAAGGTTTGATAATAAACAGGACATAGGTACTACCTCATCTACTTCCCAAAACCCACATATTAATCAGATCCTAATCATGCAATTGTTTGAGGATTTATCTAATGCAGTAAAACTGGGTAGTAAAGAGGTATGATCAAAGTGTTACTTGCCTTGCTGATGATCCGTGAAACCTAGAGATTCGAAGTAGCAAGCGGCACACTCCGGTGGCGGCGGCGGCGGCGGCGTCTCCGTCGGCGCTAGGGTCTGGCGCGGGGCGGGCTGGGTGGTAGTGTGGGCTTCGGGGCAGTCCCGCTCGGGTACGGCCCGGAGTCGGTTCACTTTTTTTAAATAATTATGACGTGCAGAAAAAGAAAGAAAAGAAATACTAAACGGACTCCAAAAATCCCGAAATAAAATTTTCCCGTCCTCTAAGAATAAGCCGGACAAGATGAACATTTATTTGGGCCTAAAATGCAATTTTGAAAAACGCGTATTTTTCCAAATTAAAATAAAATAGCAATAAAACCCCAAAATAAAATCTTATTTGATTTTATTATTAAATCTCCAATATTTCTTTATTTTGGGAAAGTAATTTTATTCCCTCTCTCATATTTTATAAAACAAATATATGAAGATAAAATAATTAAAAATCAAATGATCCTCTTTTCAAAATTTGAGAAAACTCAAATATGAAAATAACAAAATCCCAACTCTCTCCGTGGGTCCTTCAGTTGCCTAGAATTTCTAGGATCAAGCCAAAATGCATTAAACTATGATATGCAATGATGATCTAATGTATAACATTCCAAATTGAAAATTTCGGATGTTACAATTTAATTCCTATAAATATTTTAATTGCCCAAATAATATTGATAATGGTTGAGGGCTGCTGATAAATATTTCAACGGTGCCCACAACTTATCTCAGTATTTTTAGGAAAGGTTTAGTATTTTTTAGTAATTAAAAACAACAGCGAAAAAGAAAACAAAACAGAAAATATAAAATGAGCGAAGGATTCATCTGCACTCCACTGCTTCGCCTCATTGCAGCCCACCATGCTGCCCTCACCCACCAGGGGCTCCTCGTGTCATCTTCCTCCTCCGCCAGACGACAAACAAAAGGTGCGTGGCGGCGCTGATATCGTCTCCGTCAGATTCTATAATTTTTTATTGTTCCATTCCAATATTATTCAACTTTTATATACTTTTGGCAACTTTTTATACTATTTTTTGGGACTAACATATTGATCTAGTGCCCACTGCCAGTTCCTGTCTGTTGCATGTTTTTTGTTTCGCAGAAACCCAATATCAAACGGAATCCAAACGGGATAAAAACGGACAGAGAATTATTTTGGAATATTTGTGACTTTTGGGAGGAAGAATCAACACGAGACGATGCCTGAGGTGGCCACGAGATAGGGGCACGCCACCCCTCCAAGGGGGCGCGCCCGCCTATCTCGTGGGCCACCCGTAAGGCGGTTGATGCCCTTCTTTGGCCGCAAGAAAGCTAATTTTTGAAAACGATCTTGGCGAAGGTTTCAGGCCAATCGAGTTACGGATCTCCATATATACAAGAAACGGTGAAACAGAGCGAATAGAACGCAGTAAAACAGAGAAGATCCAATCTCGGAGGGGCTCTCGCCCTCCCAAGCCATGGGAGCCAAGGACCAGAGGGGAAACCCTTCTCCCATCTAGGAGGAGGTCAAGGAAGAAGAAGAACAAGGGCCCTCTCTCCCCTTGCTTCCGGTGGAGCGCCGTGAGTCTGCCGGGGCCATCATCATCACCGTGATCTACACCAACACCTCCATCATCTTCACCAACATCTCCATCACCTTCCCCTTCTATATTCAGCGGTCCACTCTCCCGCAACCCATTGTACCCTCTACTTGAACATGGTGATTTATGCTTCATATTATTATCCAATGATGTGTTGCCATCCTATGATGTCTGAGTAGATTTCCATTGTCCTATCGATGATTGATGAATTGCTATGATTGATTTGAGTTGCATGTTTTATTATTGGTGCTGTCCTATTGTGCCCTCCGTGTCGCGCAAGCGTGAGGGATTCCCGCTGTAGGTTTTGCAATATGTTTATGATTTGCTTATGGTGGGTTGCGTGAGTGACTGAAACACAAACCCGAGTAAGTAGGTTATTTGCGTATGGGATAAAAGGGGACTTGATGCTTTAATGCTATGGTTGGGTTTTACCTTAATGAATCTTTAGTAGTTGCGGATGCTTGCTAGAGTTCGAATCATAAGTGCATAGAATTCCAAGTAAGGGATGATATTTTAGCTTATGCCTCTCCCTCAAATAGAATTGCAATAGTGATTATCGGTCTAGTAACATAGTCAGTTGCTTAGGGGCAATTTCACAACTCCTGCCACCACTTTTCCACACTCGCTATATTTACTTTAGTTGCATCTTTATCTAAACAGCCCCTAGTTTATGTTTACGTGTTCTTTAATATCTTGCAAACCTATCCTATCACACCTACAAAGTACATCTAGTTTCATACTTGTTCTAGGTAAAGCGAACGTCAAGGGTGCATAGAGTTGTATCGGTGGTCGATAGAACTTGAGGGGATATTTGTTCTACCTTTAGCTCCTCGTTGGGTTCGACGCTCTTACTTATCGAAAATTGTTGCGATCCCCTATACTTGTGGGTTATCAAGACCTTTTTCCGCGCCGCTGTCAGAGTCATAGCGTGGGGTGAATATTCTCGTGTGTGCTTGTTTGCTTTATCACTAAGTAATTTTTATTTGTTGTTCTTAGTTGTTTTCTATCTTTAGCTATGGGTAGGAAACGCAAAATATCAAAAAAAAAAGTTGTACCTACTGCTCCAATGGTTGTAGAACCACTCAAAATCTATCACACTACTTAAGCTTTTACTTGGATCATCTTCGATCCCTTTGTGCTCAATGAAACCCCAACTAGCTTAGTTGAGGGCAAATCTTTAGATGAGCATGCTTGTTATATAAGCGACACCGTATATCTGAAAAAGGGAAACTATTATGGGATCAAATTCAACGTTTGCAATGCTATGCTTGGAATTTATGTGAAATTTATGATGTTACTTGTTGTTCTGAAAACCCTAAGAAACACCTTCCCTACCAATGTGAGTTTAGTGATAATGGAATCGTATCTTCGTATGCTAAGGGTGTTTACAATTACTATGATGTTCAAAAAATTGAAGAATTTGTTGCTTTTAAGGGTGCTTATGAGATTGCCTCTTTGATTGAAATATATGAGGCTACTCTTTACAAATCTGAAAGTTTTGCCATATTTCAATATTTTCATGATAATTACGCTTTTAGTGCCTATGTTAAACCATATATTGAGAAATTCTCCGCTGTCCAAGAAGAGATTAATATTTTGCAGGAAGCTATGGAAGAAGAAATTGATGAAACTGTGAGCTCATTGGATGAAAAAGATGACGATGAGAGCGAAGAACAAAAGGAGGAAGAGCGGATTAGCTACCCGTGCCCACCTTCTAATGAGAGTAACTCTTCAACTCATACATTGTTTAATTTCCCTTCGTGTTTACCGAAGGATGATTGCTATGATCCCTTGAATTTGTCTGAAATATCCCTTTTTGATGATGCTTGCTATGCTTGTGGCCAAGATGCCAATATGAATTATGCTTATGGAGATAAACTTGCTATAGTTCATTATGTTAAACATGAAATTGTTGCTATTGCACCCACGCATTATAGTCCTATTATCTTTTTGAATTCTCCCGACTACACTATATCGGAGAAGTTTGCGCTTAGTAAGGATTATATTGATGGGTTGCCTTTTACCATTGCACATGATGATTTTGATGAATATAATATGCATGTGCTTGCTACTCCTACTTGCAATTATTATGAGAGAGGAACTATATCTCCACCCCTCTATGTTTCCCATACTATGAAATTGCAACAAACTGCTTACACTATGCATTGGCCTTTACTTGGTATGCATGAATTGTTCTTTTATGACATGCCGATGCATAGGAAGAGAGTTAGACTCCGTCATTGCTTGATATTTGTTACTTTGTGCTCATTACTAAATTACAAATCATTGTTAATTAAAATTGGCTTTGATATACCTTGGGATCCGGGTGGATCCATTACTTGAGCACTATATGCCTAGCTTAATGGCTTTAAAGAAAGCGCTGCCAGGGAGACAACCCAGAAGTTTTAGAGTGTCATTTATTTCTGTTGAGTGCTTTCATATAGTTTAAAAACACAAAAATAAAGAGGGGACCCTAAAAACTTTTCAAAAAGGAAAGTGAAAGTAAGAAAGACAAGCATCGTTGAAGTGGGAGAGCTCCTTGAACTTTGTTCATGCTCACAGAAACTTTGTGAATCTTGATTACAGAAACTTTTCAACAAAAATAATTATCCCCTTGTACAATTCCATTTTATTATAAAAATAATGTGCCAAGGTTTGCCTTTAGGATGTTTACAATGCTTGTTGGTTTGTACGGTGCAGGACAAAAACTTTGGCTGTAGTGCGCGAATTTTAGTTTTTTACTGGAATGTCAAATGGTTCTGATTCTTTCTGCATTGTCTTGCTGTACAACTTGTTTATTTTTCCTAAGTTTGGTAGAATTTTTGGGGTACCAGAAGTATGGTGGATGTTCAGATTGCTACAGACTGTTCTGTTTTTGACAGATTCTGTTTTTGATGCATAGTTTGCTTGTTTTGATGAATCTATCAATTTATATTAGTGGATTAAGCAATGAAAAAGTTATGTTACAGTAGACACAATGCAAAAAAATATGAATTGGTTTTATACAGTACTTAGAGTGGTGATTTGATTTATTATACTAACGGATCTTACCGAGTTTTCTGTTGAAGTTTTGTGTGGATGTAGTGTCCAATCGAGGATGTCTCGATATGAGGAAAAGGAAGAGAGGCAAGAGCTCAAGCTTGGGGATGCCCGAGGCACCCCAAGTAAATATTCAAGGATACTCAAGCGTCTAAGCTTGGGGATGCCCCGGAAGGCATCCCCTCTTTCTTCAACAAGTATCGGTATGTTTTTGAATTCGTTTCGTTCATGCATTATGTGCAAGTCTTGGGGCGTCTTTTTGCATTTAGTTTTCACTTTTCTTTTATGCACCATGATGGTATGAGATAGTCCTTGGTTGATTTATAGAATGCTCATTGCACTTCACTCTATATCTTTTGAGTATGGCTTTATAGAATGCTTCATGTGCTTCACTTATATCATTTGAAGTTTGGATTGCCTGTTTCTCTTTACATAGAAAACCGCCATTTGTAGAATGCTCTTTTGCTTCACTTATATTTGTTAGAGCGTGGGCATATCTTTTGTAGAAAGAATTAAACTCTCTTGCTTCACTTATATCTATTTAGAGAGATGACAGGAATTGGTCATTCACATGGTTAGTCATAAAATCCTACATAAACTTGTAGATCGCTGAATATGGTATGTTTGATTCCTTGCAATAGTTTTCCTTATGAGTGGCGGTCGGGGATGAGCGATGGTCTTTTCCTACCAATCTATCCCCCTAGGAGCATGCGCATAGTACTTTGTTTTGATGACTAATAGATTTTTGCAATAAGTATGTGAGTTCTTTATGACTAATGTTGAGTCCATGGATTATACGCACTCTCACCCTTCCATCATTGCTAGCCTCTTCATGCACTGCATTGCCCTTTCTCACCTTGGAGAGTTGGTGCAAACTTCGCCGGTGCATCCAAACCCTGATACGATACGCTCTATCACACATAAACCTCATTATATCTTCCTCAAAACAGCGACCATACCTACCTATTATGGCATTTCCATAGCCATTCCGGTCTAGTAACATAAACCTCATTATAGCTTATGCCTCTCCCTCAAATAGAATTGCAGTAGTGATTATCGGTCTAGTAACATAGTCAGTTTCTTAGGGGCAATTTCACAACTCGTACCACCACTTTTCCACACTCGCTATATTTACTTTAGTTGCATCTTTATCTAAGCAGCCCCTAGTTTATGTTTACGTGTGCTTTAATATCTTGCAAACCTATCCTATCACACCTACAAAGTACTTCTAGTTTCATACTTGTTCTAGGTAAAGCGAACGTCAAGCGTGCGTAGAGTTGTATCGATGGTCGATAGAACTTGAGGGAATATTTATTCTACCTTTAGCTCCTCGTTGGGTTCGACACTCTTACATATCAAAAACTGTTGCGATCCCCTATACTTGTGGCTTATCAAGCGCCGACACTGCCCCGGCCCCTTCTTGCGAAGCCGCGGAGAAGCCCCGAAGCCCCTGTCCTCTCTCCCTCACTCACTGCTCTCTCTCCCCTCCCCTGACTCTCTCCCCTGAGCTCACCCGAGCGGAGCCGTCGCCGTCGACTAGCACCACTGCGGCCACAGCCACCCCACCACCTCTCCGAGCTGTCCCCGAGGTCCACCGCGACGCCCTCCTCCTTGTCTCCAAGCCATGCGTCGCTGGAAGCAGGGGAGCCTCGCCATCAAGCTCGACCCCACCGCCTCTGCACTGAGATCGCCGGCAACCGTACACCGTCCTTGACGCCTCACCGAGCCTGTTGAGCTCCGCCTCGACTCCGCCGTGAGCACCTCGTCATTTCCCTGTCCTCTCCTCCTCGATTGTGTGCCGTAGCCGCACTAACAACCATGGCCGAAGCTCGCCGCCGTCGTGCCTCATCGCCGCCGTGGGCTGAGCGCGAATCACCCGCGCCCGTGCACCCAAACGTGTTCGTGGTGCCTCCAGGAGGACAACGCAACCGCTAGCTGCCCCCCCCCCCAAGTGCATCGCAGCCCCGTGCCCACATGTCCCCGAACTCCGGCCGCCACACAAGTCGCTGTCGCCGCCAACCTAGGCCATCCCAGCTGCTGCTGCTGTGGCCACTAGATGCCCGAGAACGCCAGCAAGCCGTAGCAGCAAACCGCGCTCAAAACGGAGCCCATAGCGATTTTTCTGAATCGCTCCGCCGTCGGTTTGGTCGTCGCCGGCCGAACTCCGGCGAAGTCGACGTGGCACCGTCATTAGTCGCTAATGACTATGCTAGTTAACCCCTCTCTCACTGACATATGGGCCCACGTGTTTAACTTAGACTAATCCACTAGGCCCACTTGTCAGGTTGACCTTTCTGACGTGTCCGTTGACCGACCCACACATCAATTGACCCTAGGCAAGATTGCGGTCATCGACTCAAAGGACCCCATCGGTCAGTTTGACCTGGACCGACCCAGTTGACCTGCTGACATCACCCTAATGCAATGCTGATGCAGTAATCATTTTCTGGCTTTAAAATAATTTAGAAATTCCAGAAAATGTCCAAAACTTCTAAAATTCATAGAAATTCAACCACAACTCAGAATGAAATAAGTTATATATGAAAAATGATCAGAAAAATCCAATCTATCCGTCTGTCCCATTTTCATGCATGTTAGAACAACTTATAGCTGCTGTTTAGGCCAAATAATATAATGGCATTTAAACCTTCACATATGGAGTTTGAATTTGAACCTAGGGTTCAAACCAACTCCATTTAACCTGTTGCTAGTTGCATTAGCTCAAATCACAGCATATTGACATGTCATGATCATGCATCATATTGTGCATTGCATTGATTGTGTTCTTCCTTGTTTGCTGGTATTTGTCCCCTCTCGATAGACGTGGTTTGCCGATGAGTTCGATGACACCAATGAAGAACTATACTATCTTCAGAAGTGCCAGGCAAGCAAAATCCTCTTATTCATTTTGATACAATCCCACTCTCTCAATCTTGCTCTCTTTTACGGCATTAGGACAACAACGATTCGTCTGTTACTTGCTTCGGTAGTTGAACCCCCTTTTCCAATGCATGACCTGTCATTGCCACAGTAAATAGATGAAACCCAGTAGCATGAGTAGGAGTAGTTTGAGCCCTGATGTGCCTACTCATTCATGCTTGTTTGTCATGCACCTTTCGCTTAGAGTTGAGTCGTGTCTGATTCATCGGGGATGAATGGAATGGTGTTGAACATGTCGCATCTTGTGTGTGAGCTAAGTGGTGAACACGATTTGGTAAAGGTAGCGGTGAGAGGCCATGTAGGAGTAAATGGTGGGTTGTCTCATTGAAGCCGTCCTCAGGAACTGAGTTCTGTGTTTGTGATCCATGAACAGTTACTACCACGCGTTGGGCTCGAAACCAATGGACCCTCTCGGCTTCTTAACCACCCTTTTCCTCTGTCCAGGAGTTGCAAGTAGTTTCTGGTGTTTGTAGTATGCTGGAGGCCGTGCGCAACGCTGACCCGAGGGGTGGGCTGTGATGCAGTAGGCACGTGGCACGGTGTACCGGGCGCCCGTTTGGTGTCTCGGGAACCCTGCACACATCGTTCGGGGCCGTATGTGGAAACCTCGGCCGGACACCCTGCGGATGGAACCTGAATAGGCGATAAACCTGGACTAGAGACTTGAGTGTTTAGGTAGGCCATGGCCGACACCCTCACTGGTCTTTCGCTTGAAGGTTGTCGAGTACATGTCGTGTAAACATCGATAAGTGGTGAGATCGTGTGTGAAGAAGTACACCCCTGCAGGGTTAACATCATCTATTTGAATAGCCGCTTCCACGGTAAAGGACCTCCGGGTTGCCTATACAGTTCATAGACAAGTGAAAGTGGATACTCTAAAATACGCAAGATAAGCGTGAGTGCTATGGATGGCGTTCTCGTAGGGAGACGGGAGTGGGTCCATAGTGGTGTATTGATATGGTGAATATATGGACTCTTGTGCGCCACCTTAAAACGTCGCTTCCAGTCGTAGTTTAGGATAGCCATCAAGTCAAAGCTGGCTTGCTGCAGTCAAACCCCACCATCCCTTTGTTCATACTGATGCATACGTAGTTAGTTCTGATGTAAGTCTTGCTGGGTACATTTGTACTCACGTTTTCTTAATTTATGTTTTTGCAGAGAGACTCTAGTCTCGCTAGTAGTTTCGCGTGGACTTCGACATTTAGCTTGTTACCTCAGCTACGATCTTGTGCCCTCGGCAGGATCGTGTAGATAGTCAGGCTTCTCAGCCCTTTTCATTTGTAGTTGTCTGTACTCAGACATGTTAAGCTTCCGCATGTGCCTGTTGTTTGTATGCTCTGAATGTTGGGTCATGAGGCCCATGTTTGTAATATCTCGCTCCTCGGAGCCTATTGAATAAATACTTTGAGTCATAGAGTTATGTTGTGATGCCATGTTGTATTTGCACATATCGAGCATATTGTGTGTATGATTTGAAATGCTTGGTATGTGTGGGATCTTACAACCTAGTTGTTCATCCTTGGTAGCCTCTCTTACCGGGAAATGTCTCCTAGTGCTTCCACTGAGCCATGGTAACTTGTTACTGCTCCAGAACACTTAGGCTGGCGGCATGTGTCCTTCTTCGTTCACGGTTCCGTCCCCTTCGGGAAATGTCACACGTTGTTCCTTTAAGTCCTTGTAGCTTGCTACGACTTGGGTTCATACGTTGTTGATCAACACGTTCGTTGTTGGGTCATGTATGGTTGTCCCTGTAAGTTAGCGCCACCTTGGGTCCACGACTAGCCATGTCAGCCCGGGTTCTTTGTCATATGGATGCTAGCGGCACTATGATAACCCACAAGTATAGGGGATCGCAACAGTTTTCGAGGGTACAGTATTCAACCCAAATTTATTGATTCGACACAAGGGAAGCCAAATGATATTCTCAAGTATTAGCAGTTGAGTTGTCAATTCAACCACACCTGGATAACTTAGTATCTGCAGCATAGTATTTAGTAGCAAAGTAGTATGATAGTAATGGTAACAGTGGTAAAAGTAATTATAGCAGTTTTGTAGTGATTGTAACAGTAGCAACGGAAAAGTAAATAAGCAAAGCACAATATGTGAAAAGCTCGTAGGCATTGGATCAGTGATGGATAATTATGTCGGATGCGATTCCTCATGTAATAGTTATAACATAGGGTGACACAGAACTAGCTCCAATTCATCAATATAATGTAGGCATGTATTCCGAATATAGTCATACGTGCTTATGGAAAAGAACTTGCATGACATCTTTTGTCCTACCCTTCCGTGGCAGCGGCACTACTAGGAAAACGGCTATAGCTAATATGGACATTAATGGCGCACCATGTATGTGGCGCGCCACTGCTATATAGTAGTGGCGCACCAGATACAGGTACGCCATTATTGACATATTACTAATGGCGCACCTGGTGTGTGGTGCGCCATTACTAGTTTTGAAAAAAATAAAAAAATTGTTAGCAGTGGCGCACCAGGGGATAGTGCGCCATTACTAGTTGACATAGTAATGTCAAGATTGTACAAAGTGCGCCATTACTATGTGTACGACTCGTCAAACCTTGGTCAACTTAGTAATGGCGCACTTTGCATAGGCGCTGACATTACTAAAACAACTTAGTAATGGCGCACTACACAAAGTGCGCCATTACTAACTTTGACCAAGGTTTGACCAAGTCATACACATAGTAATGGCGCACTTTGTGAAGGTGCGCCATTACTAACTTTCTTTGCACCCCCCCCATGCACCGCCTTTTCAGTTAAAAAAATAAAATATAATGATGAAATGTCAAAAAAATAAAAGAAAATAAGTTTCCCACGTGATATGTGGTCTAGTTGTTGGGAAAATTTACAAATATGAATTTCGACTTTATTTGCAAAATCTCTCTGGAATTTAGTAAAATGGGCATAACTTCTGCATACGAACTCGGATTTAAAAGTTTTTTATATGGCAAATCATCTACTCGAAAAGTTACATCCAAATTCAGCTGGGGGAGCCCCGTTGAAGATTTTTAGAATCCCCAAAACCTATCAGAACGAAAGATACGGGGCTTTTAAGATCTAGAGGGGGGAAAATGGAAAAACATTCAAACTTAGTAATGGCGCACCATTTGCTAGGTGCGCCACTAGTAACAGAAAAAAATTGGTTTCTATTATTTTTATTTTTTCTTCAAAATATGATATGTAATATGACCGGGAAGTTTGAAATATTTTTTCAAAATTTCATCACACTCATGAACATGAACAAAGTCCTAGACATCAACAAGGTTTAATAGGATTGATATGATAGATATATCAACAAGTGCCTGTTAAGTGAGGTGGTGCTAGGGTTGGATTGAAATGCGAAGTTAAGCGTGCTTGGGCTGGAGTAGTGTGAGGATGGGTGACCTTCCGGGAAATTTGACCACTTAGTGACCCGAGATTAAGCCATAGTGACCGGGGATTAAGAAAAAAACGTATTTTTTTTATTTTTTGAATAGTAATGGCGCACTTCTAGGCATAGTAATGGCGCACTCACGACAAGAAATACGGTCAATTATGACTCCCCATTTTGGTCGTTGATTCGTCATTTTTATCATTTATTGACCTTTTTCTGACCAAATTCAGAAGGTCAACAGTTGGCCGTCAAGAACAAATAAACATGACCTTCTCTGGAATTTTGGAACACGTAGGATCTGATGTGGCGAGCCAACATGGCGATGTCCACATGGCACATGCGATGACGTGGACGCCATGTAGGATCAATAGATATGAGTTGTTTTAATGGGCCGAGCCCAATAATTAGCCCATTCTCAGATTTACTTTTGGGCCACGACTATAGGCCAAGCCCTTTAATTCGACCCATTTTCAGGTTTAATTTTGGGGCACAACCATGGGCCAAGCCCACCAGATCAGGCTGTTAATGTTTGTTCTTGGGCTGAGGCAATGTACAACCCATTTATTCATTCCATTATTAATTGGGCCAACCATTTTCTCTAAACGGTCCAGCCCACTCGCACAATTTAAAACACAGGGGAACATTATGATAATAATAATATAATTCTTAAAACAACACAACAGTATCATTACACCACAGGATCTCGAAATAACACAGAATGAAAAAACAACACAGGATTTCATGAACTTTGTCCCAACAGTATCATTACACCACATGTTTATAAGATAGTACCAACCAAAATAACACAACCATTATCTTAGTATTATCACCATGCTCATAAGATGGCACCAACCAGTGCAACATCATCAAACCGCACAGCCAATCCCATGTCCATATTGTAGGTCAGCCAAATGAACTCATCAACCCAGCATTAAAATTCCCAGGTCTAAACAACCCTGCATCAAAATTCTAGAAGTGAGCATAGACAACAAAGTTTGAAACATTTCAAACTTAGAAATGAGAACAGACAACAGAGCATCAGGTTTGCAAGCTAAAGCAGGACATAGAGTAACTTCCATGAAGCACTGAAACTCTAGAATACCAGGATATAGTAGATTTACTTTGTTTTTTAGCTATACTGTAAAAACAAAGAGTTTACCAAGATAGGACAGTGGTAGAAATACTAATCAAGTTCCTCAATCATAAGGCATGTGAGCAGGATCTAATGAATATGGCATGAAACACCAGCAATGTGAAATTGGAACTAAAGAAAGGATGTAAAAATGTTTAAGAAAGAGAAAATGGGCACCTTTGTCACATCATGGTCAGTATATTTCCTTGGAAATATCATCATAACCCTGCAAAGAACTAGGGCCGTCTCCAGAAATCTGAGGCCCCTGTGTGAAATGTGAATCTAAAATTAGGAAATGTCGTGCACGACCCTTTGACTAGGGAGACGAAGAGTTGTGTATAGTAAGTGTTTCCTATATATCTATGGATTTTGGGTCTTTTATATATAAATTGAAAATGTGTGTATTGTTTAGAATGAACTTGAATTAAGGTAACCGGACAATATTTATCTATGGACTGCAGCTAACAATAAATGAACTACATGCCACATATAATCAAATTAAACCAACATCTAAGTAGCCAAAATGACTTAAATTATAAGGGGAAGCAAGCATATTAGGAATAACATATATAACTAAAACTTAAAGTTCTGACATTGACAGAAGTAGCCATTTTCATTCAAATCTGACTCTACATATATACTCCAAATCTAACTAGGAGTAGCTGTTTTGGGCAAGTTGCATTTGAAATTAAACAAAACAATGCATCTGCTCTAATGTAGTGGTCTCGTACGGCATTGACTATACAAGTTATTTTCCGCGCTCGTCTCAATTAGCATGTTAGTGCCTCCTAGTACTGACCAATTCAAGCAAAGAGCCTCTAATTAGGAACGACTCCAGCCATGATATGGGCAACAAATAAACATGACAGAAGGAATTCCCAATTATACAAAAGAGGAACAAGTCTAGCTGGTTGAACCAGACCTGCAACAGGCACTTCCCACGACCCAGGTCCCACTTCTCCCTGTCCTCTCTTCTCCAATTAAAATGAGCAGTTCGGGCATTCTCAGATCCATGGCGACGAAGAACACATATACAGGATTTGGAGGCCCCTAATTTTTGGGGGCCCTGTGCGGTCGCCCACCTCGCACACCCTCGTCAACGGCCCTGCAAAGAACAATGTACATTAGACAAGAACCACAAGAGATAAAGTATCAAGACAAACAAAATACTGTGTCCACTTTATGCTACAACATCATCATCAGGATTAAAACAACATATGGATACTCAATGCTGGATGAGACCATATACAATACCACTACAACAAAATAGGCCGCGAACGCCATGGTGCACCATCGTACTTGACCCGGCCTCGATGTTCACTAGTGTGTCGGCCTCCCACTCCGCGGTGGGCAGCTCAAAGCTGAACCAAACCGGCCAGGTCGCCACGATTAAGTGACGCTGGACCAGACCGCCGAGGAGCGGGAGCAGCCTAAGTCGAACCGCACTTCATGCACTTATGCACCTCACATATTATAAGTTTGCATATTAGAAAAGGAAGGAGGATATTAAGCTACCATGTAAAAAAATAGATCAATTGTAGATTAAAAAATTGACAGCAGCCCATATTCATTTACATGAGACATGTCTTATGATTGCATACCAGAAATGACATCAAGGAATGTAAATAGAGTCATTAGAGTTGACATCAAGGAACTGGTAATACACCACTAAATTGGCTATTAAGCAGGTTCAGGTTTCTTAAGTATGAGAAATCTGCTCCTAAAATAACAATGCTATGTGCAGACTTGGAGAATGACATGACATGTTATTTACTACTCCATAAGTATGATTGCACCTAAGCAAAAATACCATTCTACTACCACAACAATCCATTCAACTGGCAAGATCCAACAATACTAGTCAAATACCACATACTAACATCACAAAGGCAGTAGAGAATAAAGGAAACCGAGAGATATACCTGTGGATGATAGCGTCGACAGTGAGCTGGATTGAGTTAGCATCGGTGAGATGGATGATCTCGATGGTGTTCTTGATGATACGCAGGACCATGATCTTCTTGCTGTTGTTGCCTCCGTGCACTTGATGATGGGGCACCAATGCCTCCAAATAGAACAAATTCATCATCATTAACCCATAGCTTCAAGTACATGCTAAGTATATATATATATATATATATATATATATATATATATATATATATATATATATATATATATATATCAAGTGACAGTGAAAACAAGTTGAGAAAAACACTTGAAATAATTATTTCATGTAATGCGTAGTTCAAACAGAATAAACATGTGCATGCTATCTCCTAATCATCCATGGAGGATGCCTGCTCAAGCAAACAAACAAACATGTAAGAGCTAGTGTTCTTGAGCCAGTATGGAATTGAATCAAGCTAGTATAGGAGACATGTAGGTACTGCTGCTAGCATTTATAGAAATCAATCAAGCTGCCTGTGCTTGAGCTAACTTGACGGTGGCATTTATAGTAGGGTACATATTTCACGCAAGACATGAAAGTTTCATGAACCAAATGATTATTAGTATTAATAATTTGAAAGGAAGCTCGCTGTTTCCCTCTTCTATTATCCATGATTTCCTTTTTTGAAGCAAGCATCATCAAACAGCACGATCACAATCGAATTGCACATAGAAACTAAACCAATACTTGTTGTTATGTTGTGTCCATAACAATTGCAATTGATGTCCACTTCAGATCAGATGTTCAAGGGGTGGAAAGAGAGGTTGCAGCTCACCACGTGTGAGGGTAGGAGGAGGTGAGGAGGACGTCCTCAGCAGTTTCTCGTCATCGGAGCAAAGACCTGCACAAAACAGAGCCTTCAACATGTCTAGATCGGGAAGAGATATAGAAAAATTACAAAAATAGAACAAGAAAGGACAACCTTCCATGGCTTCTTATGCACCTCGAGAGACGTCGCACAAGATACGGGAGCTAGGAAGAGCGGAGCGTCACCGTGGGCGTGCTGCTGGAGTCGATCGAGCCCGACAGCGAACAGAGACGGCGGGAGGACACGTTGACGGAGACGGAGCTCCGTCTCAAGCAGAGACGGGCAGGGGAGGCCATGGTGAGGAGGTAAACGGCGGCGGCGCTTGGACTTGGGCGAGGCTTCTGCTCAGCGGCGCAGGAACGACGAGGAGGGACTTGGCATCGGGGCGGCGCACTGCAAGGTCGGGGACATGAGCATCCATGGCGGCGGAGTGCACTGTTGGAGACACAGAGAGAAATCGAGATGTGTGAGAGGGAAAAAGGAGGAAGAAAGAGAGCACGGGAAGAAGAGAACAGAGAAGAAGGGTGGCACTCATCTGCTTGCTTCGGCAAGTCAGGGTCAGGAGCCGCCGGGCGGCGCAAGTGAAAAACCATAGGAGGAGCTCCTCTCGTGGGGCTCGGGTGCGAGAATCATGGGAGGAGGCTGCGAAGATGGGTGCGCTGGCGCTCGCCGATCTCCTCGAGGCATAGAGGTGGCCGGGAGATGCGGGGAGGAGGGAGGGACGAGGTCGGCGGTGGTGGGTGAGGAGGACGGCGAGGTTGGCGGTGGGTGGGAGAGGACCTGGATCGGGAGGCGGAGTGCAGGGGAGGAGGTGGCGCGGGGGGAGATTGGGAGCAGGGAGGAGGGGTGCTATGGGGGGATCTGATCCAGGGTTTGGGCTGCGCAGGGGGGGAGGGTGGGGGTATCTCTTTTACTCTCTTTTTTCCTGTGGATAGATGGATGGATGGATGTGGGATGGAGATAGGGATGGATGGATGGATGGGTGCCATGTCATCGATCCGTGGGAAGAGTTTTGATTGGTTCAGAAAATCAGTGATTTAAAATAGTTTCCAAGTACTAAAAATAGAGCGATTTTGTGAAGTAGCTATCAAAACTATTTTCCAAATGGGCATCACACAAATTTACACTCAAGTTAGACCACATTTTATGGATGAGCACCAATTTGTATGCATTTATGATCTTTCTATCTATTTTTAATCATTTTTCGAGTGCCCAAAATGAGTTTTTTTGTGAAGGACCTACCATATATTTGTTGCAAAATTGGACCAAATCATTTTTATAAAGTATAAGGCCATACTTAATCTAAAATTGACCAAATGGTTGGGTGTCAAGATTTTTGATACAACTCTCGTGAAAAAGACAAATTTCCACCGATTCCGCTAGAAGCGGGTCAAATTTGAACTGCAGCTGCCTCATAGTTTGTTCTTTATTTTTTTCTAAAAATCATTTCTAGGTACATAAGTATCTGTTTAATCATAGAAACATCAAAAGTTTTTCAATATTCAACCACTAGCTATGAACGGTCATGCCCGCCGTTTTGACCACATTTTGAAACGGGCATGAAAAATCCAACAAAATTCAAAAAATTGGAAAACCTTCGCATTGTGTCATTACATGTGACCAAGTTACCAGGAAAAATAATAAACTTGTAATACTGTAATTATTTTAAAAAAGTGTTCTCGAAAACAAGCTATCATGTGTGAAGATTCATGGCTTTCAAGCCAAATGATCAATCTTATGGCCGCATTCATGGCATAGTTTGTTCAAATGATCTAATATTGTTCATAAGGGTGCATCTTGGAATGTCAAACAATGATGCCTGAGGGAGTTTTCATTTTCTTTGGACGAAAAATCAATTTTCCATTTTCTGAGTGCCCAAAATGAGTTTTTTTGTGAAGGACCTACCATATATTTGTTGCACAATTGTACCAAATCATTTTTCTAAAATACTAGGCCGTATTTAATGCACAATTGACAAAATGGTTGGGGTGTCCAAAGCTTTTATCCACCTCTCGTGAAAAAGACAAATTTCTTCTGATTCACTAGGAAACGAGTTAAATTTGAATTGCACCTGCCTTATAGTTTGCTCTTTGTTTTTTCCAAAAATCATTTCTAGGTGCATAAGTATCTATTTAAGCAGAAATACATGGTTTGGTGACGATACGTTGAGGTTTGGACGGTGGCCCAGGGCCCCAACTCCAAAGCGCGTAAACTCGCATGCCCGCCGCGTGGTCACCGCGTGACCATGGCATTGCCATGCGTTCGGGGCGGCCTAGGCATGTCTAGTGGGTGTGGCACTCCCCAGGTAGCTGCTATGAAGAAAATGACAACATATGAATCTCACGAGGAGACCGAACTATGCTCAAACATGAATTAGCAGCCAAGTGTTTGCTTAGCGGTACGGGAAATGCACATGGCCAATGGGTTTGAATTTTGGCTGAGGATGATCATCCAGTAAGGAGACTAGCTTGGCAAATTTTCAGCTCAAAAGGAGGAGTTTAGGTGGTACTTGCTTTGCAAGGTACCACAATCGACAGAAATATGGATGTTGAAGCAGGGCTCAAAATAATGAATGGATTGAGCTGAAATTTGGTGGAGGATGGTTATTTAGGCATAGGAAAACACTGTAGAAAATTCAACTCATTAGGATATTCCTATCTAGTACTTCCTTGACAAAGCTTCTAGCTCAACAAAAACTTTGGAAATTTGTCGAGGAAGATTTACTAGGAAGATAGAGCTGAATATTGACATGTGGCAATGATTTGGATATGGAAGATTGACAAAAAAGTTTGAGGGCAATAGGAGGGGTATAGATAGCATTTGCTTTGCAATGTGCCAATCTGGACCGAAAATAAAAATTAAAGCTGGGCTCACATAGATGATTTGATTGAGCTTCAATTTGGAGGAGGGTGATAATTTTGGCATACGAAGGCACTGTATAAATTTCATGCCATTTGGATATATACAAATAGTACTTCCTTCACAATGCTCTTCACTGAACAAAAAATTGGGAAAAATATTGAGGGAAAACGGTTATATTAAATGAGCTAAAATTTTGTGGAGGGGGGTTCTATGGGTAGGGTCATGTCCTGGTAAATTTTCAACAATTATAAAACAACATAAAATATAGTTGCTTCACAAATTGAAAATATTACTAGAATAAAAGATTGGATGGTGAGCTCCCATGGATTGTTAGATGGAGCTAAAATTTTGTGGAGAGCTATGATATGGGCATATAGAATATGTGGAAAACCTTCAAAACATTAGGATATGTATAGCTAGTACTTCCTTCACAAAGCTTCTAGCCATTTTTTTGCTAAACCAAGCACAGTTTCCTGAACAATTGTTGCCAAAGTGTGTTTTCATTTTCTTTGCACAAAAACATCATTTTTCATTTTCCGATTGTGAAAATTTATTTTTTAAGAAACTACCAAATATTTGTTGCAAAATAGCACCACTCCATTTTTTCAAAAATATTTTCAAATGCTTTCTTTAACATTTTCTAAATACATAATTTACTTTATTCATAGACAATGTATATTTTTTGTATACATTTTTCGCATCAAATATGCTAGACTTACGGGATTCCGGCTACGGACGACTGTTACGGGATTAGGTGTCCTTGTCTCATTGATTCTCCTCCCGTGAGTTCAGCTGTGGGACCCAAAACGTGGTAAATCCCATATCTCCACCTCATCTCCGTAAGGACTTTCCGTAAAAATTGTCCATAGCTGTAGCAAAGTTCTTTTTCGCATACATGAGAAACATTTTCAAATGCTTGCTTTAAAATTTTCTAAATACATTACTGGCTTTATTCACAGACATTGTATATTTTCCGTATACATTTCTCATATACATGAGAAACATTTTCTTTATATACAATTAGAATTTTCAAGTGCTTCATTAACACTTTTTGAACACATTATCAACATTTTTATATACACATTTTCAACATTTTTTAAATGCTTGATTTTTTAAATACAAAATTAATATTTTTGATACATGGTCAACATTTTTTATTTACACATATTAACATTTTCAGATGCTTTATTCACATTTTTAGATACTTGTTTAACTTTTTTTCAAATGCTTGATTAACATTTTAAACACATTATCAACTTTTTCCACACACATTGTATATTTTTTTATACATGATAAACATTTTCTTTATACACACGTAACATTTTCAAATGCTTGGTTACATTTTTTTCAAATGTTTTATGTGAATTTTTTGTAATATTTTTTTAAAATATATTTGGAAGTATAAACAAAAGTAAAAAAAACAATGAACCAACGAAAAAACAGACAAAAATTGAGCTGCGGCGCTGGAGTTGGCCCACTCGGCGCACGTAAAATGTTAAAAGAAAAAAAAGGTACCCTCGTCCCACCGAGGCCCAAGCCCACTCGGCACTGCCCTTAAATACTTGTCGGGCGTAGTTGAATCAGTAGCACTGTTTGGGCGTGGTGGTTTGGCTCCGTACGGGAGAGTGAAGGGCCGCGAGTTCGATTCTCATGATGCCCCTTTTTTGCTAATTTATTCGCCCATTTGAGGGTGTGGCCCGCTTGTTAGCACATCGCACAAGACAGGTTTGTGGTACAGGTCCCACATGTCATTGGTACCATGTTAGTTGGTCCCGCGTGTAAATGGTAGACCCCACAAGTTAGTTTAGTCAATACTTGAGCGGTCAAACCAACCATGCAATTGACACATAAGTTAAAATGACACGACACGTAGGCAGAATTGATGATGTGGACGTCTAGTCATATAATTTTATTCATGTTACAACATTATGACCTTATAGATTTGTCATAATCAGCTAGAAATAAGGCTGTCAATCACTGTTGTTTGTCTGTTGTTTGCTTTATGACCTTTTTGTGTAAGATAATTATGACTTTTTTGACTAAAATGGTCGTTATTGTTTAGTTTTTGGACCCTCCTAAACAGGTCATGACCAATTGGTTCGAAATGGTCATAGATTTATGACCATATCTTCCATAGTCACTAGAGAAGGTCATAATTTAGCATACTTCTTGTAGTGACTATAGGTGCGCCACTACTATCTGTGATAGTAATGGCGCACCAAGTGTGCGCCATTACTATTTGTTACTAGTGGCGTGGTAATAGTGGCACACCTATAGTGCGCCATTAATGGCAAAAATTGGTGCGCCACTAACAAGCCTTTTTCTAGTAGTGCGGGGTCCTAGTGGAAACTAAGGGATATTAAGGCCTCCTTTTAATAGAGTACCGAACCAAAGCATTAACACATAGTGAATACATGAACTCCTCAAACTACGGTCATCACCGAGAAGTATCCCGATTATTGTCACTTGGGGTTGTCGGATCATAACACATAATAGGTGACTATAGACTTGCAAGATAGGATCAAGAACTCACATATATTCATGAAAACATAATAGGTTCAGATCTCAGTCATGGCACTCGGGCCCTAGTGACAAGCATTAAGCATAGCAAAGTCATAGCAACATCAATCTCAAAACATAGTGGATACTAGGGATCAAACCCTAACAAAACTAACTTGATTACATGGTAAATCTCATCCAACCCATCACCGCCCAAAGAAGCCTTACGATGGAATTACTCACATCGGCGGTGAGCATCATGAAATTGGTGATGGAGGATGGTTGATGATGACGACGGCGATTTAATCCCCTCTCCGGAGCCCCGAACGGACTCTAGATCAGCCCTCCCGAGAGAGATTAGGGCTTGGCGGCGGCTCCATATCGTAAAACGCGACGAAACTTTCTCTCTGATTTTTTCTCCACAAAACGGAATATATGGAGTTGGAGTTGAGGTCAGGAGCCTGTGGGGCCCACGAGACAGGGGCGCGCCAGAGGGGCGCGCCCCACCCTCGTGGACAGGATGTGGGCCCCTGGCCTTGATTCTTTCGCCAGTATTTTTTATATTTTCCAAAAGTTATCTCCGTGGATTTGCAAGTCATTCCGAGAACTTTTGTTTTTTGCACAATAAACAACACCATGGCAGTTCTGCTGAAAACAACACATCAAGGTTAGTTTCATTCAAATCATGTAAATTAGAGTCCAAAACAAGGGCAAAAGTGTTTGGAAAAGTAGATACGTTGGAGACGTATCACACTATCATATACGTGAGCCAAAAGGCGCAAACGGTTCCGGGCCAGGTAAGGTGGCACCCGTGGGAATACCGTGCGTGAGGCCGCAAAGTGATATGATGTGTTACATGCTAGGTCGGTGTGACTTTGGATCGGGGTCCTGACACCTAAGTTTGGAGATTGTTTATTTGAGCTTCGTGACCTTATACTTGCCAAAGAAGATGTTGAAATCATTAGCAATATCATTTCCGAAGCCATTAGAATCCATAGAAATGAACATTGTCAAAATCATATATCTAATGAATCACTCTCTCTAGCAAATAATCATTCGCACGACAATGTTGAACATGGATATTATGATGAGGATGAGGATAGTGACTTTGATCTTGAAGAGTCGGTGAGACACTTTGGTCTTATGGCTAACCCTCACGGCCACATGGCTGGAGGAAAGGAATGGGTTCTTGATAGTGGATGTACCGATCACATGACCGGAGACAAGGATATGTTTCGTGAGCTTGCTAAAAATGATGGCCCTCGAAAGTATGTCACTTTTGGTGATAACTCAAAGGGTAAGGTGGTTGGCCTTGGTAAGGTGGACGTCTCACATGACAGCTCCATACAAAATGTTATGCTCGTTGAATCTCTTGGCTATAATTTACTTTCTGTATCTAGACTAGTTGACTTTGGACTCAATGTCGTATTTACTAAAGTATATTGCCAAGTGTTTCGAAGAGATAATCATAAAATGGTCTTTACCGCAAGACATCGTAGAGAGGTGATTTATACAAAGGTTGATTTCACTAAAAAGGCTCAACCTAGAACTTGCTTAATTGCTAAATCCTCTAAAGGCTGGTTGTGGCATAGACGATTAGGTCATGTGGGCATGCAAAATCTTGACAAGCTTATTAAAGGTGATCATATCCTTGGAGTTAAAGATGTCATATTTGACAAGGATAGACTTTGCAGTGCTTGCCAAGCAGGAAAAAGGATTGGAGGAAGCCACCCCGTGAAGAACATCATGACCAAAAGGAGACCGCTCGAGCTACTTCATATGGATCTTTTCGGTCCCAATGCCTACAGGAGTCTCAGTGGTAACTCGTTTGGACAGGTCATTGTTGATGATTTTTACAGATTTACGTGGGTGTTCTTTCTTGATGATAAATTGCATGTCCAAAAGATCTTCAAAAACTTTGCTAGGAAGGCCCAAAACCAATTTGGAGTGAAGATCAAGAAGGTTCGCATCGACAACAGAATGGAGTTCAAGCACGCCAATGTGAACACCTTTCTTGGCGAAGAAGGTATTTCACATGAGTTCTCGTCTACGTACACACCTCAACAAAATGGAGTTGTTGAGAGGAAGAACCGGACAATCATCAAATTGGCGAGAACAATGCTTGATGAGTACAAGATGCCAAAACACTTTTGGGTGGAAGCGGTTGAGACAGCTTGTCATGCAACAAATCGTCTATACCTTCACAAGCTACTCGGCAAGATGGCATACGAGCTTCTCACCGGTAACAAACCCCAAGTTGGATACTTTTGGGTATTCGGATCAAAGTGCTACATTCTTGATAAGCATCGTCGTTCGAAATTTGCTACTAAATCTCATGAAGGTTTCCTACTAGGTTATGGCTCAAACTCTCACAATTACCGTGTCTACAACAATTTCACTCTAAAGGTTGAAGAGACGGTAGATGTGAAGTTTTATGAATCTAACAGCTCCTAAGTAGAGCAATTGCCAATTCATGTAGGCGACAAAGTCCCTTCAGAAGCAATCCAAGACTTGTCTATTGGCAAGATTCACCCAACGGAGGTGAAGGAGAGTACCTCGTCCGTCTAAGTGGAAGCCTCAACTTCACGCCAAGGTGAACCACAAGTTGACTTGGAGGCATCCAAGAGTGGGACACATCAAGACAATGAAAACGAGGATGTACAACAAGATGAACCTCGATGACCTCCTTCTCCACCTCCACATGAGAACAACAACACCAACAACAACGAAGAAAGACAAGAGGAAGAACAAGCCAATTAAGAGGATGTTCCACACCGACCCAAACAAAAACTCTCACGAGTTCGAGCAAGAGTCTCAAGAGATCATCTCGTCGAACAAATCTTTGATGATATTCAAACCGGGAGAATTACTCGCTCTAAAACTCGTTTGGCTAACTTTTGTGAACATTACTCATTCATTTCTAGCATTGAAGCTATGAAGGTTGAAGAAGCTTTGGAAGATCCGGATTGGATAAATGACATGCACGAAGAGCTACACAATTTCGAAAGGAACCAAGTGTGGACGAAAAATGGCAACCCCATTTTGAGCTTAAACGATGAGTATGACCTATGATCAAGTGTCTTCACTTGACTCCTAAGTCAATATACACTAACATAGGTGACAATGTCGCCGACCAATTCTACATGAAGTTCTCTTTTGTTTCCTTGTATACTTGCATTTGTCTCTTACTTGTTGTTTCCCCTTTTCAAAAAAAAACCTCATCTAGATTTCTTTTCTTTTCTCTGTTATGTTCTGCATTCCCTGCATCCAGTTCATTGCAAATCCTTCAGTTAATTCCTTGCATATCTTTGTGAGATCTTATTTGTCTAAGTGAGATGAGGTGACAATTGTTTCTCTCTGGGTTGAACTCGGCCTATGAGAAAAATACTGTCATTTGCATCCTGCATATTTGTTCCACTCCACTCAATGATACTTGTCCTCTACCAAAGCATCCCATTACATGTTGCTTTGTAATGTGACTCAAGGACCAAACCTACTTGACTCATGCTCCGTAAGATCCCTTCCCGAAATTGATGTCAAAGGGGGAGGGAGAGCACATCAAAGCTTATCACATAAGAGAGAATGCAGACCTGAAGCTTCTCCTGATGCTTCTTATTCTTAAGAGGAAAGTTTTCTCATGTCTTCAAGAGGGGAATACATGATAGTATGTGTTGTGATTATTTTGCTCTGATTTTCTTGTTTGCTCTGATTTTATATTACCCTACATTGTCCCATTATCCAATGTCAGATTCAAGGGGAGAAAGACACCTAAGGGAAGCAAATCTTTCGAATTCATTGCATATCTTTATTCTTGGGGACATGTCTATAACCAACTAGAGTACCTAGTACTCACTCTCTACATGTCATCCCAGTCTTGGTATTCTTGTGATCTCTCGCTCTTGCTCTATCTAGTAGATGTTCTTGTGTTATCTAACCTTGTTACTCAGGTTCATATCTTCCAAAGCTAGTTCAAGACCACAAGGTAAGTATATGCATCACACTCATGTGCATGAGGATCTCTTGCTGTGGTATATATTTTTTACAAGAGAGACTCATGAACATGAAGGTATCCTTCCAGTATCTACACCATTTGCTCTGATGCATATAGCCAATATACATGTAACTCATTGCTTGCTCTGTCGTGCTTATGCATTCTCATGCTTTCATATTCCATAATCACATGATTGCATACATGTAGGGGGGCTAATGAATGTTACATGTCTTTCTAAAGATTTACTGGCTATTTCCTTATATCCTTATCTAAAGCTTTGATGTATGTTGTCATCAATTACCAAAATGGGGAATATTGAAAGCACAATTGCTCCCTGGGTGATTTTGGTAATTAATGTCAACATATCTCTTGTTGGACTAATATTTTCATCTAGTATATTTTAGATAAGTTCAACATTGGAGTGGCATGGACAAGAGGATGTGGAACCCCTTCAAGATGCTAAGGACAAACATTGGCAAAAGCTCAAGACTCTACATTTTCATTTTAGTGATCCAAGATCACATTGAGTCCATAGGAAAGCCAATACTATTAAAAGGGGATGAGGTGTTGCTTAATGGCTTGCTTGCTCAAAGTGCTTAGTGATATGCTCCAAAGCCCTCAACCACTTTATCATTTCCACATATGTCCTAAACCTAAAGTCAAACTCGGCCCACCGATTTGATCTATCCGCGCCACCGAAGTTCATTTGACATAGCCACTGCCGAAAACCTAATCGGTTCTTTCTCATCGATGGGATCTCGGTCTCACCGATGATGGCTTGTAAACTCTCTCTCTCATTCGTTGCAACAATTTCGGTCCCACCGATATATGCAGTCGGTCCCACCGAGTTTGCTTGACCGATTCTCTATTTGCTTATTACCAAAATCGGTCTCACCGAGTTTGTGTAATCGGTCAAACCAAGTTGAGGGTTTACCCTAACCCTAACACATCGGTCCCACCGAGTTGACCTTGTCGGTCCCACCGAAAACTCTTATGTACACATTTTGAACCAAATCGGTCTGACCGAGTTTCACCATTCGGTCTCACCGAGTTTGGGAATCTGTATGTAACGACTAGATTTTGTGTGGAGGTTATATATACCCCTCCACCCACTCTTCATTCGTGGAGAGAGCCATCAGAACCTACCTACACTTCCAGCATTCATTTTCTGAGAGAGAACCACCTAGTCATGTGTTGAGAACAAGACATTCTAATCCAAACACAAAAATCTTGATCTCTAGCCTTCCCCAAGTTGCTTTCCACTCAAATCATCTTTACACCATAGCCAAATCTGTGTGAGAGAGTTGAGTGTTGGGGAGACTATCATTTGAAGCACAAGAGCAAGGAGTTCATCATCAACACACCATCTATTACCTTTTGGAGAGTGGTGTCTCCTGGATTGGTTAGGTGTCACTTGGGAGCCGCTGTCAAGATTATGGAGTTGAACCAAGGAGTTTGTTAGGGCAAGGAGATCGCCTACTTCGTGAAGATCTACCCAAGTGAGGCAAGTCCTTCGTGGGCGATGGCCATGGTGGGATAGACAAGGTTGCTTCTTCGTGGACCCTTCGTGGGTGGAGCTCCTCCATGGACTCGCCAGCAACCGTTACCCTTCATGGGTTGAAGTCTCCACCAACGTGGATGTACGATTGCACCACCTATCGGAACCATGCCAAAAATCTCCGTGTCTCCAATTGCGTTTGCACACTCCAATCCCATCCCTTTACTTTCTTGCAGGTTGCATGGTTTACTTTTCGCTGCTCATATACTCTTTGCATGCTTGCTTGTATTGTATTGTGAATGCTTCAAATTGTGCTAATTTCCAACCTTAACTTGAAAAACTTAAAAACTGCTATCTTTACTTGTTGAGGGTCTAATCACCCCCCTCTAGACACCTCTTCTCGATCCTTTCAGGAAGTCAGGAAGTTATGGTGGAGTGAGAAAAGGAGAAAGTGAGATCTCCCCATTTCTTACCGGTGTATTTGCTAGCTCTACGCTCGATCATGTTTCATGCTTTATGTTCTGAACATAATTATTTCAAACTTATGTAGTTTTCTCGATGCCTGCCTTCTCGAATCTGTAGGGTGGTTGCCGTGTATTGTAAAGTGTTGGTATACAAATAATTAATTTTCACTCTTACTTTGTTTGCAGAAGAGAAGAGTAGGCACTATGATCTGATCTCCATGTAGGAGTGTCTATTTGACACTCGACATGTATTTAATTTGGTTTCAGTCAAAAATATTATGCCCATGTTCCTGAGCGAGGTACTGATGTATTCTAAATTTTGACCTCACTAGTTCCATCGCCCCATCTTTTATGTATGTCAACGAGTTGGGCAAACAGGTTGGCTGACCCAGTAGAAAAATAACTAAGAACAAAAGGAACAAATATAAGTTACAATGCAAGCTGAAAGAAATTACAGAGCTAAGGAAAATAAATTACAGTGCTAGAAACATTTAATTCTCTTTGACAAGAACAAATATATCCTCTGCGACTCTTCCACGCAGAAAACAACACTATAAGAAGGAACAACAAAAAGTTACAGTCCACGTTGACAGTTACAATGATGCATCTACTACCCCTATAAAAGACCCAAAGGGGGCAGGTCCAAACCATCACGATTGTCCATCTAGAAGATCTGAAGGCGCCAAACCATCCAATGTTTGACGCAACAAGCCCGAAAAACATCCACCACTAATCTTCCCCGCCCCTTTGTAAAGAAAGAACTGCCCCGCACCACGCACCACGACCGATCTAATCCCCCCATGACCTTCGCTCAGCCGCCACCCCCACCACGCACACCCGCTACTCCTGTGCTACCCCACGTGCATGAGCATGGACCGCCACCTCTCCACTCGGTCGCCGCCGCCTCTCCAATCGGCCTCCGCCTCTCCTCTCGGCCGCTGCCGCTAGTCATAAACTTGGCCTCCGCCGCCAATTCTCCAAAATGATGCCGCTAGCCTATCCTTCGCCTCCGCCACCACCAATCCCCCACTTGGCTGCCGCTAGCCGATCATCCACTCCGCTGTCATTGCCGGGCGCAGGCCCTCGCCATCACTGTTCAAGAATTCACCCAATTAATCAGTTAACGGGACAGTTAATCGCTACTCATAGAATGGCCGAATCGAATAACACCTATTCATCGCGTTAACTTGCCAGTCCGATTAATGGGCGAGTTAGACCGATTAATCAGTTGTCAGGCCGATTAATCCCTACTGGCCCATTAACAGGTGGGCAAACAAAGCCCAATATTTTGGCCCGTAACACCTTCCAGACCCATCCCGCTCCTTAATAGTTATGATAATAATTTTAGCTCCTCTCTATGCTTTTCATATGTGTACGACGACATATTTTGGTATACTACATAGCTAGGAGCATGAGAGTATGGTATAATACATAAAAAATCTAGATATATGTTGGAAAGTTCCTATTAAATCTACCGATTAATGGTCGACTAATTAATCCAGTTAATATAATAGGCCGATTCGCCGATTAATCGCTATTCCTAAAGCGACCGAGCAGCTACCAGTTAACGATTTCTTGAACATTGCTCGCCATTAAGACAACGTACTTTGATAAGGTTTTTCTTTACCTTAACTTTCAGTGGCTAGCTGGGTGTAGGAAGCTAGCTCAGAGGACCAGGAAGAAAATGAATCTCACATACTCTATAGCAAGCAAATGAATCTGGGTATTGCAAAGAATGAACAATCAATTGGATAGTCCGATGAAGCACGAGGGAGAAACATGTGGTCGTGTGAAGACTCCAGAGGGAGCAAAATAGTTCAAGAAATTATAAAATTGATGGCATTGCCTAAGATACGATGCTTGCACACAGGAGAAGTTGATGCTTGTGATTGCAAAATCGGTGGATATGTAAAGATCTTGTCTTGGCTTTATGAATTGGCTGGGATTTTTGGAAAGTCACACTTCCGCAGGACAAATGTGTTCTTAATTGTATGTATGTTGACTTTCCCACTTTTCTTTTGAGCAGGCTATTTCAATTTTAGGTGAGCTGGCAAGGCTGACAAGCATTGATGTTGCATTCCTAAATCTCACATACACAAGTAAGGAAAATATTCTCCTCACATAAAGTACTTTTAGTGCATGTATGGAGGTTTGCTCACTTTCTTTCTAGCTAGCTGTTGCACTCTTTTCTTTCTGTGGTGCCGTATATAATATACCTCAAATATTTCATTTTAGTGCATGATGTTTAGGTGTAGCTACCATTAGCTTTACTGGAGCAGAGCAACATTTTACAGGAATTCCATCATAAATATCGTACCTAGATACAACATTCTTATCTGGAATTTGAGTTTTTTCAGAAGGTTCAGGATCTAAGGACAAGCTATCAGTGGTACTGATTATACAAGGAGTTTGGTCAAAATGTTCGCTGGTGTTGGGTGTTTTGAGCTGATTAAGATTACTATAGCTACCTTTACCTTTTATCGCTCGATACCCCCTTATTGTGTTTCTCTATTTCTAGAAAGTAGGCCCTGCCTATCCATTTGTTCCAGACTTGGATAAAATATTAAGAGAAATTTAGTGGCTTCAATACTGACACAACAAGAATAATCGGCGGAGTTAAATAGCACTGTTGTGTTGACATAGCCATGGAACTAGCCGGCAGCCAAGACGATGGGCTAGACACTTCATCCCCAGCACCATGCAGCAGGGACAACGACATGATTCCACCAGCAAGGTCAGCAACATTGTGTCGTGCTTCATTGAGCACCCTAGGAGCTACTCCATGGTGATGGTGTGGAAGGTGATGATACCCTGTCCGCTGTAGTTGGTTGAGGCCTCATTGACATATAAGTAAACCGTCCTCTGGACCAGTTTGTTGCAATCAACTTCAAGTGTTTGAGGAATCACCTCTTAGGGAGGCAGTTATTTCTGCTAGAGGAGCAAGAGGTGATCTGACTAATAGGTCATATATTTGGGATAGTGTTGGGGGGGTCTTCAGGAAAAGAGTAGTTTCAAATATGGCTATTCTTGACACCGCTATCTTTCCTTGCCATTCACGTGCCGATGCATGCATCAATGTCATAGCATGATGTTATTAGGTATTGCGCATTAGTTGGTTGTGAACTACTACACCCATTATTAAATAGATGGCATATTTGATAGAGTGCAGTCTAAATTTGGCTCATGAGCAACAAAAGAGCATTCAAAAAATTTTCTTGAGAAAAGAAAGTATTCAAATTTGTTAGGTAAAAATGTATCAACTTTTTTCATGAAAAAATAATTTCGTAATAACATAACTTTGTAACTTTTGTACTAGCATATAATGCAGAAAATGATGGACAAGATTTTATATGTTGAAATTTTATCAACTTCGGGATCCTCTTTGTATATTTGATTGGTCTCTGCCTAGACTTTGGGATGCAAAAATTTGGTCTCTGGTACATAGAAAATTTATACATGGAAAATGTGCAGATGTTGTGGTACTCACACAACAGCAACTTGAAATGCTTTTCGTGCTCGTGTGATCTATATTTTTTGCCTTATAATCAACCCTTTTCCCTTTTCTAGAAATTATTGTTTTTTAGTTTAAGGTACTACCATGGTTAATCATAAAGAATCAATCTTCAGCTACAAGATCAGTTGATGTTTCTGGGCAAACCAATATTAAATTATGAACAACTGATATTTATAGCAAAAGTATGGTCAAAGATCGCATTTTTTATCTCAGGAATTAAGGGTGGATGGCCAGAAAATCTGGATTGGATCCATGATATGTTTACTGGAGTTTTAATTTGATCACTGGATAAACTAAGTGGAAACATGTATCTATATGCATTCTGTTAACAGGTAATTTGATACTCCCTCCGTCCCAAAATAATTGTTTCAAATTTAGTAAAATTTTGTTAAAGTTGTACTACAGTTGAGACACTTATTTTGGAACGGAGGGAGTAATTTTTTTCCAAACTAAGCCTGTTATTTTTTAGAAGCAATAAAGTTTTTCATAAATGAAAATATATTATACTTAGTCCACATGAAGTTTTGTTAAATGGTTGGCTGGTTAATTCTATAAATATGTTTGGACCTGTCTAGATGGACCGTGTAATTCTATAAATGCAATAGACCAGGACCAGCCAACCATCTAGAAAGGTTAATTATGTTAAAGGGTAATTACTCAGTCCATGGTTAATTCTATAAACATGTTTTGTTACAATGCCATGATGTTTTATAATCATTAGGAAACTCCTTTTTGTTCGTTGTTCAGGTATGTGACAAACTTATCCTATAACTGAAGCACCGGATATAAGTTCTTGCTACTGGAATCATTTTTTGATGGATGCTTAATAGTTTTATTTATGTTGGTTGTTTAGGTGTGTGACAAACTTATCCTAGCACTGAAGGACTGGATAGAAGTTCTTGCTACTGGAATCATTTTTTGATGGATGCTTAAAGTACACGTCACCTCACCCAACAACGCATATTTGATGCGGTTTCCTTTTTTTAGATGTTTAGAAATGTATCATGTTCATATTTGATGTGGTTAACAGACTTAGAGTATATATAACTTTAAATTTTAGGAAGGAGCATATTTGGTGTGGTTATTATGAAATGTGCCAAAATTCTATGTCAAAAGGCTAATATATTTGTATTATTATTACAATATTATAACAAATTGTATTATTCAAGACGTGCATTGCACGTGCAAGCTTACTAGTAATTGTTGGGGAACGTAGTAATTTAAAAAACATTCCTACGCACACGCAAGATCATGGTGATGTATAGCAACGAGAGGGGAGAGTGTTGTCCACGCACTGTGAGACCGTAAGCGGAAGGCGTTATGACAACGCTGATTGATGTAGTCGTCGTCTTCACGATCCGACCGATCCAAGTACCGAACGTCTGGCACCTCCGAGTTCAAAGACAAGTTCAGCTCGATGACGATCCCGGACTCCGGTCCAGCAGGTGTCGGGATGAGTTCCACAAGACGACGGCATGGTGACGATGATGATGTTCTACGATGCAGGGCTTCGCCAAGCACCTATAACGATATGACCGAGGTGGAATATGGTGGAGGGGCACCGCTACGGCTAAGGAACGACCACGAAGATCAACTTGTGTGTTCTAGGGTGCCCCCCTGCCCCCGTATATAAAGGAGCAAGGGGGGAGGCCGGCCGGCCCTAGGGGGCGCGCCAAGGAGGGGGGAGTCCTCCTCCTAGTGGGAGTAGGACTCCCCTTTCCTAGTCCAACTAGGAAGAGAGAGGGGGAAACAGAGGGAGAGGGAGAGGGAAGAGGGCCGCGCCTCCCCTAGTCCAATTCGGACTCCCCATGGAGGGCGCGCCACCTCCCAGGCTGCTGCCCTCTCTCTCCCTCAGCCCACTAAGGCCCAATACTTCCCGAGGGTTCGGTAACCCCTCCGGCACTCCGGTTTTCTCCGAAATCACCCGGAACACCTCCGGTGTCCGAATATAGTCGTCCAATATATCAATCTTTATGTCTCGACCATTTCGAGACTCCTCGTCATGTCCGTGATCACATCCGGGACTCCGAACAACCTTTGGTACATCAAAACATATAAACTCATAATAAAACTGTCATCGTAACGTTAAGCGTAAGTGACCCTACAGGTTCGAGAACTATGTAGACATGACCTAGAACTATTTCCGGTCAATAACCAATAAGCGGAACCTGGATGCTCATATTGGCTCCTACATATTCTACGAAGATCTTTATCGGTCAAACCGCATAACAACATACGTTGTTCCCTTTGTCATCGGTATGTTACTTGCGAGATTCGATCATCGCGGTATCCAATACCTAGTTTAATCTCATTACCGGCAAGTCTCCTTACTCGCTCAGTAATACATCATCCCATAACTAACTCATTAGTTGCAATGCTTGCCAGGCTTAAGTGATGTGCATTACCGAGAGGCCTAGAGATACCTCTCCGACAATCGGAGTGACAAAACCTAATCTCGAAATACGCCAACTCAACATGTACCTTCGGAGACACCTGTAGAGCTCCTTTATAATCACCCAGTTACGTTGTGACGTTTGGTAGCACACAAAGTGTTCCTCCAGTAAACAGGAGTTGCATAATCTCATAGTCATAGGAACATGTATAAGTCATGAAGAAAGCAATAGCAACATACTAAACGATCGAGTGCTAAGCTAACGGAATGGGTCGAGTCAATCACATCATTCTCCTAATGATGTGATCCCGATTAATCAAATGACAACTCATGTCCATGGCTAGAAACTTAACCATCTTTGATTCAATGAGCTAGTCAAGTAGAGGCATACTAGTGACACTATGTTTGTCTATGTATTCACACATGTATTATGTTTCCGGTTAATACAATTCTAGCATGAATAATAAACATTTATCATGAAATAAGGAAATAAATAATAACTTCATTATTGCCTCTAGGGCATATTTCCTTCAGTCTCCCACTTGCACTAGAGTCAATAATCTAGTTCACATCGTCATGTGATTTAACACCAATATTCATATATGTATATGATTAAAACCCATAGTTCACATCGTCATGTGACCAACACCCAAAGGGTTTACTAGAGTCAATAATCTAGTTCACATCGTTATGTGATTAACACCCAAAGAGTACTAAGGTGTGATCATGTGTTTGCTCGTGAGAGAAGCTTAGTCAATGGGTCTGTCACATCCAGAGCCGTATGTATTTTGCAAATATTCTTTGTCTACAATGCTCTGCACGGAGCTACTCTAGCTAATTGCTCCCACTTTCAATATGTATCCAGATTGAGACTTAGAGTCATCTGGATCGGTATAAAAGCTTGCACCGATGTAACTCTTTACGACGGGCTCTTTTATCACCTCCATAATCGAGAAATATTTCCTTAGTCCTTACTAAGGATATTCTTGACCAATGTCCAAAGGATCTACTTCCTAGATCACTATTGTACTCCCTTCCCAAATTTAGAGCAAGGTATACAATAGGTCTGGTACATAGCATAGCATACTTTATAGAACCTATGACTGAGGTATAGGGAATGCCTTTCATTCTCTTTTCTATTTTCTGCCGTGGTTGAGATTTGAGTCTTTACTCAATTTCACACCTTTGCAACACAGGCAAGAACTCTTTCTTTGACTATTCCATTTTGAACTATTTCAAAATCTTGACAAGGTATGTACTTATTGAAAAACTTATCAAGCGTCTTGATCTATCTCAATAGATCTTGATGCTCAATATGCAAGTAGCTTTACTGAGGTCTTTATTTTAAAGAACTCCTTTCAATTACTCCTTTATGCTTTCCAGAAAAATTCTACATCATTTCTGATAAACAATATGTTACTCACATATATCTATCAGAAAGGCGGTAGTGCTCCCCACTCACTTTCTTGTAAATACAAAGCTTCACACGCCAAGTGCATATAAAACTTATATGCTTTGATCAAATTATCAAAGCGTATATTCCAACTCTGAGATGCTTGCACCAGTCCATAGATGGATCATTTGGAGCTTGCACATTTTGTTAGCACCTTTAGGATTGACAAAACCTTCCTGTTGCATCATATACAACTCTTCTTTAATAAATCCATTAAGGAATGCAGTTTTGACATTCATTTGCCAAATTTCATAAAATGTGGCAATTGCTAACATGATTCGGACAGACTTAAGCATCGCTACAGTTGAGAAAATCTCATTGTATTCAACACCTTGAACTTGTCGAAAACCTCTTTGTGACAAGTCGAGCTTTGTAGATAGTAACACTACTATCACTGGCGTCCGCCTTCCTCTTGTAGATCCATTTATTCTCAATGGCTTGCCAATCATTGGGCAAGTCAATCAAAGTCCATACTTTGTTCTCATACATGGATCCCATCTCAGATTTCATGGCTTTAAACCATTTTATGGAATCTGGGCTCATCATCGCTTCCTCATAGTTCGTAGGTTCGTCATGGTCAAGTAACCTGACTTCCAGAATAAAATTACCGTACCACTCTGGTGAGGATCTTACTCTGGTTGACCTACAACGTTCGGTAGTAACTTGATCTGAAGTTTCATGATCAATATCATTAGCTTCCTCACCGATTGGTGTAGTTGTCACAGGAACGGTTTCTTGTGATGAACTACTTTCCAATAAGGGAACAGGTACAGTTACCTCATCAAGTTCTACTTTCCTCCCACTCACTTCTTTCAAGAGAAACTCCTTCTCTAGAAAGGATCCGAATTTAGCAACGAAAATATTGCCCTCAGATCTGTGATGGAAGGTGTACCCAATAGTCTCTTTTGGGTATCCTATGAAAACACATTTCTCCGATTTGGGTTCGAGCTTATCAGGTTGAAAAATTCTCACACACTAGTGCAGAACCGGGCAATAGCACTGGTTCGTAAGGCCCTTTAGTGCCGGTTGCATAACCGGCACTAAAGTGTGGGCACTAAAGCCCCCCTTTAGTACCGGGTTCAAAGCATGAACCGGTGCTAAAGGGAAACCACGTAGCTTGCACGAGCCAGCTCCAGGGCACTGGAGCCCTTTAGTACAAGTTGGTAAGACCAACGGTACTATAAGGTTTGGGGGTTTTAGTTTTATGATTTCTTTTCATTTAATTTTGTGTTTCCATTTTAATTCTTTTTCGCTTGCTGGTATTTTACAATACTACACATTGTACACGTTATGCATATATATATATATATATATATATATATATATATATATATATATATATATATATATATATATATATATATCAATGTTGTCTCACAAACCATCATATTAATTAATTCACACATACACACATGTATAGCTATATACAATTTCTCCTACATATGCATGTTGCCTTCCGAGCCAGTGGCATTAGCCTAATTGGTGCCTTCTTGAGCACGATGACAATTGGAAGTGGTTTTCATGGGGGCGGTGGCGGGTAATAGTATTCTCCCTTCGGATTTATGACCCGGTCGAGCAAAATCCCGCTATTTCCTCTTGAAGTGCTTCTCGCGCTCCGTTTCTAGGAGCTTCTCCGCACCTCTATGAACTGTTAAGAAGGACATCAATATGCATGTGTATTAGTTGTGTGACTAGATATCGATAATTGTGTAAAAATTGTGAATAGTGTTTTGACAAAGCATTCCATTCACTGCCTTTTGAGATCTGCTCCTTTCGGACGCCATCACGCGAATGTTCTCGCAAACGCAGAATGCACACAGATCAATCCCTGCTACCGCTTTGCTTGAGCCTTTACGAGAATGGAAACTGATAAGATAATAATTAATCATGCTTGATAAATACAGACATCGCAGCTCGCAAGCTCGCTAGTACTACTTAATTACGTACCTAGGGTCTAAACCATTTAAGCTTTTGTTTCCGTTCTCCCGGGTCACTGTTGATGAACCTTGCCCAAGCCCTGCCCGCCGACAAAGAAAATGAATAAAGGGTTATTAAATAGTTCATATCATGAAAAATGACGAACTAAATAGGCCGAGATATATAGTTAATAATGATTGAAATTACCTGTTGACTATCCCAAACAAGATGTTATAGCCAGTTTTTTCTTTGAGTAGTGAGTCCAGTATTTCAACTGTTCCGACGTCAACTTTAATGATACACAAGACCCAGTGAAATCTGCATGCACACACGTTTGCATGTCTTAATTAAGCGGGCATATGTAAGCAAAAACATGTAGCTACCTAGTAGGCAAAAAACAGAATTTGTAGTACAAGACAAGGTGACTCATCGGAAGTTGTAAGGAAGTAGTATTTCTTCATTGTATTTGAGGCGCTTCAAGAACTCTAGCATGTTGTCCTCTACGGCCTTTTGATGTCGTGGATTTATTTTCCATGTGTATTCATTAACGGTGTTTGGGTCAATGAACCCAATGCCAAAGCGTCCACCTTTTTTCATTTCATACATCTTCATCCTGCATATAATACCACAGAAACGAATATAGTGAGGATAATTACAGGTAATGATTGATCAAAAGGATCACTACAGCTAGCTTGAGACTTAAATTACAGAAAGAGATCACTTACAGACAATAGCAACTGACGATAGATTTGTCGAGTGCGTCTTGATTGTATAACTGAAACATTTCAGAATACTCAACGGACACAGCTTTCTCATGGAAGTAATGCTCCTCCTTGACATTCACCATGAGGGACAATCGATCGGAAATCTTGGTAATGTTCATGTACCATTGATGCAATTCATACATTCTCGTTGGGAGGTTCTTGGCCTTGTATGCAGCTCGACCAAAGGTTGGCCGGACATATTTCCGTTTTATTTCATCCTCTCTAAGCACAGGCATGGGCTCTATCTCGAGGAGTTGTCCAACAGTGATTTTGAGAACTTCAGCCAGCATTATATGGTCCTCCGTTATTACCACATTGCCCACCTCAGGAACGTAAACTGTTTGCCCACAATAATATTGGGCGCGCGTACTGTCACGTGTTGTTGGCACAACAAGCGAGGGATCGATTACGCTACTGTTCTCCCAGCCGGGAATGGTTTTCCGCATTTTTGACAACCGCTTCTTGTTTGCTCGATCCCAAGCTCGCCCCTTACGTGGACGTGCTCGATTTAACTTCCCGATGTGGCGCTCATAGTCTGTGTCAACAGGCTTGGGAGCTGGTGGTTGAGCCATACGAATGAAGTGGTCAATCGCTTCCTCGTACTTTCTCCCTTGGCGGCGGTGGCGGTTTCGATTGCAAAATGGGCTTCCACCTCGGACTTGATATGGCTGCGATTTCCTCCTCGGACCTGTCATAAGACCTTCTGCGGAAGAGGCGTGAGGCTTGGACCATATTTATATCGCTTGCCTCCGCCTGTACTTCCTGTACTACCTCGACCTTGCCGCCACGCACCATAGCTGCGGGTGTCTCTTCTGCTGCGATTCTTTGAGGCGGTGGAGACACCGGTAGCCGACGGGCTGAGTTGGACGAGGAGGAGGCGCTGCCTGAAGCTGTGCCGGACTTGGAGGAGGAGTGGCACGAGGTTGTGCCGGACTTGGAGGAGGAGTGGGACGTCGGCGCTGTATGGCGGACTTGGAGGAGGAGGAGTGGCACGACACTTTGCCGGACTTGGTGGACTTGCAGGGGGCCGGGGAGGCTGCTGACTCGGTGGCGGACTTGACGAGGAGTCGGATGACGCGTGTCGGTGGCCTTCGAAGATGATGCTATCCTTTTTCCATAGGATGATCGATGGTTGGCGTCTCCGAGAAAGCGCTCGTCGTCACCTCCAGGAATGTCAAGCTCTAGCCCCGAATATGGGTCCACCACCTGCGTCAACGATGACACGAGCATAGCCCTCTGGAATCGGGATGCAATGGTAGGTTGCTTTGGGGGTAATCGGAAAAGCAACGCCGTCCGCCACCTTCATGGATATGTTCTTCATTTTGACGTGTAGCTCGCATGACTAGTGTTCTCCGTGATGTCATCCACGGGGTATCTACCCAACATTGCGTCGTCCGGGCGGAACCCACGCTGCTTCTCGGCATGGATGGGGCGGTGCTATCCAATGCCGGATCATTCGCTAGCTGCCGCAGCCGAGACCCCCTTTGCTGGGTAAGTGAGTCGATCTGCTTCCTGCCGCCGCTGGAATTTGACTACCAATTCCGCTTGACTTGCTTCTAGGCCTTGAAGGCGTTCATAGTCCCGCCTTCCTCGCTCCTCCTCCATCTTCCTCTTCTTCTCCTCCGCAATCTTCTTTCTCGCATGGGTTACGTAGTCGGTGTTCCACCTGAAAACCCCTCATACCACGGAATAAGCGCCCTTGCCTCGTGTTCTTCCCGGTGTTCAGGATTTCCCGGGACGCAGCGTAAGCTCGTCGTTCTCTCTGTTGGGCTGGAACACCCCCGATCGTGCCTCTTCTATTGCAACAAGTATCGCATCGTCGGCTCCCTTCAGACTTGCCCTCGTCGAAACATTGCATGTCTTCGGGTCCAACTCCCCCCCATGCGCATAGAACCAAGTCCTCCACCTGGGGGGCCAGCTCTTAGTAATCGGAGTGACACCTGCATCCTCCATCTCTTTCTCAGACTTATCCCACTTAGGCATTGCCACCGTGACAGCCACCGGCCCGAGCTTATGGAACTTATCCTTTTTTCGGCATTCTTCTTGTTTATTCTCGACCGTTCCTTAGCTAATTCCGAATCCTTGAATTTCACGAAATCGTCTCAATGAGCACGTTGGTTCTCTAGTGTTTCCTCGAATACTGGAGTCTTCCTTCCTCCCTTGACGTACTTGTCCCAATCACGATTCTTGTGGTCCTTGAATGCAACCGCCATCTTCCTAAGAGCAGCATCCTTGACTTTCTGCACATCCGCTTCTGTGAAATGATCTGGTAGGGTGAAATGTTCCATGAGAGTATCCCAAAGCATATCTTTTTTGATTCTTGTCGACAAAAGTAACATCCGGACGTGGAGCAGCGTCCTCTTTGCCTTTGTCCTTTGTCTTTTGCTGGCTCTCTCCATTCTTGAAGGGAGATCGAGTTGGTCCTTCACAGAACTCCATGGCCGACGAACGAACTTGTCCGCAATCTTCTTAGGCGCTAATGGTTCGCCATTAGGTCCGATCGCCTCGATATTGTACTTTACGCCGTCCTTCAACTTTTTGTTAGGCCTCGTTTCGTCCTTTTGCTCAAGATTTGCTCGATCCGGATGGCTGAAAGAACAAAGATCGATTCGTTAATATATCTTCAAGTCATTTAAAACATGTGATGATCACCGGATACCTGCTTATATAAATATATATACTTCGCCGGTCTTTGTTGTTTCAGGATCAACATGTTCTTCGTCATCGTCATAATCGTAGTTCATGACTTCATCAATTCGATCGTCAGCGATCGAATATCATATCACCCTCTCCGGTGTTGTTTAGAAATTCGAGCCGTCATAATCTTCTTCATTCTGATCATCATCTCGCCCACGTATCATATCGAACATGGTCTGTTCTCCCTCTCTGTCGGTATTATACGCCATAGCTTTTATTTAACTAATTCAAAAGAAATACAAAACAATTTAGTATTCAAATTACATCGTCTCGAATAATAGATATAATCTCAATACTTCATCTAGAATAATAGATACAATCTCGAATACATCGTCTCGAATAATATATAATATTGAATAGTACATCAGCGGCTAGCTAATTAAAGATCGAATACTACGGAAGAATCTAGGACACTTTCGCGGTTCCTGCGGCGCGGCGGTGGACACCCAAAGAGAAGGAACCCTCACAGGGATCATAGCTGAAGTGAGATCCTCAAGATATCGCCAGTATTGGAGAACCTGCCGCCCTCTAAGGCAACCATGTAGCGATGGACGTGCTCGTCCTCCTCCCTGACACCGCTGACGTACCTCCTCGGCGGGGCCGAATCCCTCCGCGACCGAAACTGGCCCACGCGAACGCCACCAAACGAGATCGTGGTCGACGACGGGACCCGGGGCCAGGTTCCTCATCAAGCGGGCGCCCCTCCAGAGCAGCACCTCCCAGTGCCAGCCAGCGGAGCCCAGTCCCGGACATGGGTCGGCTGGGCGTGCGTCGCCCAGACGGGTCGACAGCGAGGATGCGGGCGTCGAGAACAAATACTAGCTATATGCCCGCAAAAAGTAATATTTTTTAATGATTGGATTTTGATAACTAAAATTTCTAACATTTCTACTATTTCAAAAATCTATATACTATTTCATACTAATTAAGCATCTAACACTAAAAATAGAAAACACAACTTCTATACATCCATTAAAAACTGAAAAACAACATTATAAAAAATTTCCATACTAATTAAACACTAATTATATCCATCTAACATGCATTCATACATATATAATAGTGAAAAAATAATAATCTAAATAATCTAAACTAATTAAACATACAAAATACATATATACTAATATATACATGCATTAATTCATACATGTGTGTGTGTGTGTTCATCATGCTTGTGTGTGTGTATGGGCTCGGGAGGGCAAGGCGCCATGGTGGCCGCCTTGGGGCGAGGGAGAGGGGTTAGAGGGGAGAGCTCACAGCTGGGCGACGGGCGACGGCGACGGGCGGTAGGCGAGGCGATTTGTCGGGGCGGTGGACGGGTCAAGCGGCGACGGGACGGGCGCGACGGGACGGGGTCAAGCGGCGATTTTATGAGACGAGGGCGGGCAAGGGGACGGGGCGACGGAGACGAGGGGCGATTTGAGACGAGGCGGGCGACGAGGATTGGGCGTACGCATGGAGACGACGGGAAACAGAGGAAGAAAGCAGAGGGGGAATGAAAATTTGAAGTGTTGTATATATAGAAGGCACCTTTAGTACCTTGGAGCCACCAATCGGTACTAAAGGCCTATTTTAACCAGCCAAAGCGTGAAGCGACCCCTTTAGTACCGGGTGGTGGCACAAACCGGTACTAAAGGCCCCCTTTAGTACCAATTTGTGCCACGACCGGTACTAAAGGCCTCGCCACACCCCAAAGTTTAGTCCCACCTGCCGGAAGGCGAAGGGCAGCCAGACTGGTTTATAAACCCAGCGGCTACCACTTCGAACTCCTCTCAGATAGCAGGCTTGTGGGCCTAAACTCTGCTGCTGCCCAATAGTCTCTTTGGGCCTTTAAGGCCTGTTATTACACACTGCAGCCTATCAGCCCACAGGGCAGCGCCCCAATTTTTTTTTTATAGTTTTTTCTTTTCTGCTTTATTTTCTTCTATTTATTTTTTGCGTAGTTTTTGTATAGTTTTTCTTTTCTGTTATATTTATTTTCTTCTATTTATTTGTGAGTAGTTTTTCATCTAGTTAGCCAATATTCAACATTTTCAGAGTTCATTGTGTATTGATTGTCCATTTCACGGTGATTTTGTAAACGATTGAAATATAGCAAATATAATTTTTTTTCTTTTGTGCTTTATTTTTTGTTCTATTTATTTCTGAGTAGTTTTTTCTTTTCTCGCTATATTTATTTTCTTCTATTTATTTTTGAGTAATTTTTTATATAGTTTTTTCTTTTCAGCTATAGTTTTTCTTTCTTTTCTGCTATTTTTTTCTTTTCTGCAAAACATGATGGTCAAAGTCCTGGAGTTATAACTTAAAAAAAGAAATGTCGACGTGCAATTAGTTTTTGCCATAACGTAAGAAGTCCGGAGTTGTAATAAGTTATTAAAATAAAAAGAGGTGCAATGCTCGTTAATTTGCTTCAAGCGTTTGAATAGTGTAAAGCGCTGCTGCGCGCTAGCTCCGTGCAGTCTCTCACCGTATTCTGAAGGCTTGAAGCTAAAGCAACGTGAGCATTGATCCTCTTCTTCATCGCCTGCACTTTCGGGCTTATAAATCGCTCTAGTCCCTCTCACTTCGCGAGGTGGGACTAAAAACAGCTTACGTCACGGGTTCATCCATGAACCGGTACTAAAAAGGTGCTTTCGTGGGGCCCCAAATTACCTTACCTGACACAACCTCATTAGTACCGGTTCGTGGTACGAACCGGCACTAAATGGTGATGCTGGGGCCATAGCCTGACCGGAGGCTGACACAGCCTCTTTAGGTACAAAACATTACAAACTTTCTGTTAGTGCCCGTAGTTTTCAAATTTGAATAGTTTAAATTTTGAATTATTTGAAATTAGTGTGAATTTTTTTGCACATAAAATTTCTACGCGTTTCAAATGCCAAAACACATAACTACCCTAACTATTACAGAGATTCCCCTCTCGGTGCGAAACACGTAAGAAAGTGATGATAGCTAGTGAAGCCGATCACATCCCAGATCTTTGGGTGTGAAACTTTTTGCAGCGTGTGTCCCTTTCTTGGCCGTAACCATGGAAAATCTTCATCATTTAACGGGATGCTCGGGTCAATATTCACTGTGAATGGAGCAATTTCATCAAACTTTTCATAATCTTCCGACTTGTCTGTCTTGTCATCCACTCCCACGATGTTTCTCTTCCCGTAAAGAACTATGTGCCGCTTTGGCTCATCGTGCGATACATTCGCTTCCTTATCTTTTCTTTTTCTTGGCTTGGTAGACATGTCCTTCACATAGAAAACCTGTGCCACATCATTGGCTAGGACGAATGGTTAGATCTGCATCACGCAAAAATTGTTGAGATCCTTTGTTGTCATTCCGTCTTCTGCGGGTCTTCCGTTACCGCCTCGTGTCATATTGACCCATTTGCACCGAAACAAAGGGACCTTTAAACCACGCCGATAGTCAAGTTCCCATATGTCCTGTATATAACCATAATATGTTTTCCTTTCCGTCTTGGTTTCTGCATCAGCGGACACCGCTGTTTTGGTTGGTGCTCTTCTTATCTTGGGCGATCGTGTAAAATGTATTACCATTTATCTCGTACCCTTTGAAAGTCATTATATTCAAGATGGTAACTGGGACAGCAAGTACAGGTCATCTTCAATAGAGGTGTCATGCATGGTACGGATATATACGCAGCTGGTGGCGAAACTCTGGTTTGTTCACGTGTAATCCGATCATCGAGACCGCTCCGGGTGTTTGGAGTGTAGCAAATTCTTGTGTTCATCCATATACGGAGCCACCAAGGCGGAATTCTGTAGAACTGTGTAGTGTGCTTCAAAGGAGAGAATATCCGTCCATACATATTATTTGTTCCCTCCTAGCGTGCCTTTTCCATCGATCGCCCTTATGCCGCGATTCAGGAACACCAATCGGCTTAAGGTCGAGGAATAAAGTCAATACAAAAACTCAATGACCTCCTCATTTTGATGGCCCTTGGAGATGCTTCCTTCTGCCTAGCACGGTTATGAACATATTTCTTTAAGACTCCCATGAACCTCTCAAAGGGGAACATATTGTGTAGAAATACAGGACCCAAAACGTTAATCTCTTCGCATAGGTGAACTAGGGCGTGCATCATGATGTTGAAGAAGGATGGTGGGGAACACCAACTCGAAACTGACAAGACGTTGAACCAAATCATTCTCAGAACCTTGGTATGATTTCTGGATCGACACCTTCCGAGAGATTGCATTGAGAAATGCACATAGCTTCACAATGGCTAATCGAGCGTTTTCCGGTAGAAGCCCTCAATGCAACCGGAAGCGGTTGCGTCATAATCACGTGGCAGTCATGAGACTTTAGGATTACGGAACTTTTCTCTGCCATGTTTATTATTCCCTTTATATTCGAGAGAAGCGAGCCGGTACCTTAATCACGAACAGGCATTCAAAGAAGATTTCCTTCTCTTCTTTGGTAAGAGCGTAGCTTGCATGACCCCCGATGTATGCCGTCTTCTCCGTGCATACGTTGCTGGTCCTCCCGTGCCTCGTGTGTATCTTTTGTCTTCCCATACACGCCCAAGAAGCCAAGCAGGTCACGCAAAGATTCTTCGTCACGTGCATCACGTCGATTATGGAGCGGACCTCTAGGTCTTTCCAATATGGCAGGTCCCAAAATATAGATTTCTTCTTCCACATGGAGTGCGGCGTCCGTCGGCGTCCTTTGGAACAGGTTGTCCGCCAGGACCTTTCCAAATATCACCTTCAAATCCTTGACCATATCATGTACATCAAGACCCGGTATAGTGGCGAGGCTTCGTCCGGTGATCCGCCTCACCTTTGAAATGCCTGCCTTTCTTTCTTACGGATGCCCGCTCGGAAGAAATCGATTTATGTCCTAGGTACACATTCTTCTTACAACTATTCAAATATATACCGTCGGTATCATCCAAATATAGTGCGTGCATCCGCGGTATCCCTTGTTTGTCTGTCTGAAAGGTTACCGAGAGCAGGCCAATCATTGATGGTCACGAACAAGAACGCCTTTAGGTCAAATTCTTCCCTCATGTGCTCATCCCACGCACGCATTACACCTGTTCCATTCCACAGTTGTAAGAGTTCTTCAACTAATGGCCTTAGGTACACATCAATGTCGTTCTTACGGTTGCTTAGGGCCTTGGATGAGCACTGGCATCATAATGAACTTCCGCTTCATGCACAACCAAGGAGGAAGGTTATACAAACATAGAGTCACGTGCCAGGTGCTATGGTTGCTGCTCTTGCTCCCCAAAAGGATTAATGCCATCTGCGCTTAGACCAAACCATACGCTCCTTGTGTCATCTGCAAACTCCTTCCCGTACTTTCTTTCGATTTTTCTCCACTGTGACCCGTCAGCGGGTACTCTCAACTTTCCGTCTTTCTTACGGTCTTCTTCAGTGCCATCGCATCGCCTTGGCATGCTCTTTGTTTTGGAACAAGCGTTTCAACCGTGGTATTATAGGAGAATACCACATCACCTTGGCGAGAATCTTCTTCACGGGCGCTCGCCTCGACATCACCATGTTCGCCAGCGGCTGATCTTATAGCGCAATGCACCACATACCGGGCAAGCGTTCAAATCCTCGTACTCACCGCGGTAGAGGATGCAATCATTAGGGCATGCATGTATCTTCCGCACCTCTAACCCTAGAGGGCGACAGCCTTCTTTGCTTAGACGCATTTCTCGGGCAATTCGTTGTCCTTTGGAAGCATATCCTTTATCATTACCAAAGAACTTTCCAAATCCTTTGTCGGATACACCATTCTCTCGCCTTCCATTGCAGCAATTCCACCGTGGTGCCCAGCTTTTTCTTGTCACCTACGCAATTCGGGTACAACAATTTTTTGTGATCCTCTAACATGCGCTGCAACTTCTTCTTCTCCAAATCACTTGCGCAGAATCTCTTTGCATCGGCAATGGCCCGACCTAGATGATCAACGGGCTCATCCGATGCCTCTTCTTCAGCTTCTTCCCGCATTGCCGCCCAGCTTCTTCCGCATTACACGGCTCAGCTTCTTCCCCATTGTTGTATCATCGTATTCAGGGAACCCATGGCCAGATATAGCTGTCATTGCCGCCTCTTCTTCTTCATTGTCTTCCATCATAACCCCTCTTTCTCCGTGCTTGGTCCAAACATTATAGTGGGGCATGAAACCGGACTCAAACAGGTGGACGTGAATGGTTCTTGACGTAGAGTAATTGCGACCATTCTTACAACCAGCACATGGACAAGGCATAAAACCATCCGCCCGCTTGTTTGCCTCAGCCGCAAGCAGAAAAGTATGCACGCCCTCAACGAATCGGGAGAGCATCGGCCATCGTACATCCATTGCCGCTCATCTTCATTACACAACACCGAATAGACCAAATTAATACAAGTTCATACATAAAGTTCATACAACACTTAAATGCAACAAACAAATAACTCTCTAGCTAAAGCATTTAAATGCAACAACATAATGATACCAAGCCTCACTATCGATGGCATATTTTCTAATCTTTCTAATCTTCAAGCGCATTTTCTCCATCTTGATCTTGTGATCATCGACGACATCGCCAACATGCAACTCCAATTCCATCTTCTCCCCCTCAATTCTTTTCAATTTTTCTTTCAAGTACTTGTTTTCTCTTTCAACTAAATTTAACCTCTCGACAATAGGGTCGGTTGGAATTTCCGGTTCACATACCTCCTAGATAAAAATATCTATGTCAACTTGATGGGTATAATTTGTCATAAACACGAAATGCAACAAATAGTTTTAAAAGAGAATATACCAAATCCGAATCATAACAAGGACGAGGGCCGACGGGAACGGATATCAAAACCATGGCACTATGTATAACAAACAACGTACGGGTAAGATAATTATACTAGTAACTATATATCCAAATCACACAAACATCAATTTGTTATATAAAATTTCATGAACAAGAGGCTCACCAAAAGGTGGTGCGGCGGACGGGCAGTGCGGGTGATCGACGACGGTGGTTACGACGGAGATTTAGAAGGCACTAAGTAAAACACACCTACATATGCAAACTAAGTGTTATTTTGACCTCAAATTACATATAAATCAAATACTACCACATATAATTCCTCCCAAATTACTAAAACCCACAATTAATCACTATATAAACCAATGCAAGAGCTAATCTAGCAATGAGAGATGAAAGGACAAAGTTGCTAACCTTGGTGATCATTTGAATGGATGGGGGCTGCAGAATCTTGACAAATTTGGGGCAAATTTTGTGATGAACTTCGAGAGGAAGAAGGGAAGAACAGAGGAGAGGGAGAGGGAAAGGGGGAAGAGAACAGAGTGCGGGTGGGCGAAGGGTTTATATAGGGCGACCTTCAGTACCGGTTCGTGCCACGAACCGGTACAAAAGGTGCTGGAAGGGCCCCACGCTGACAACATCCAGCCACCACTTTCTTTAGTACCGGTTCGTGGCACGAACCGGTGCTAAAGGTTCGCCACGAACCGGTACTAAAGAGCTCCTCCCGCCTAGCCGTTGGAACCGGCACTAATGGACACATTAGTGCCGGTTCTGTTACAAACCGGGACTAACGTGTCTCACATTTGACCCTTTTTCTACTAGTGACATAAGCATCGCAGCCCCATACTTTAAGAAACGACAACTTTGGTTTCTTGCCAAATCACAGTTCATAAGGCGTCGTCTCAACGGATTTCGATGGTGCCCTATTTAAAGTGAATGCAACTGTCTCTAATGCATAACCCCAAAACGATAGTGGTAAACCGATAAGAGATATCATAGATTGCACAATATTCAATAAAGTGCGGTTACGACTTTTGGACACACCATAACGCTATAGTGTTCTAGGTGGTGTGAATCAGTGAAACTATTTCACATTGTTTTATATGAAGGCCAAACTCATGAACTCAAATATTCTCCTCCACGATCAGATCGTAGAAACTTTATTTTCTTGTTACGATGATTCTCCACTTCACTCTGAAATTCTTTGAACTTTTCAAATGTTTCAAACTTGTGTTTCATTAAGTAGATATACCCATATCTGCTCAAATCATCTGTGAAGGTCAGAAAATAACGATACATGCCGCGAGCCTTAACACTCATCCGATCGCATACATCGGTATGTATTATTTCCAATAAGTCAGTAGCTCGTTCCATTGTTCCGGGGAACGGAGTTTTAGTCATCTTGCCCAAAATGCACGGTTCACAAGCATCAAATGATTCATAATCAAGTGATTCCGAAAATCCATCTTTAAGGAGTTTCTTCATGCGCTTTACACCGATATGACCCAAACGCCAGTGCCACAAACAAGTTGCACTATCATTATTAACTTTGCATCTTTTGGCATCAATATTATGAATATGTGTATCACTATGATCGAGATCCAACAAACTATTTTCATTGGGTGTATGACCATTTGAAGGTTTTATTCATGTAAACAGAACAACAATTATTCTCTGACTTTAAATGAATAACCGTATTGCAATAAACATGATCAAATCATATTCATGCTCAACGCTAACGCTAAATAACATTTATTTAGGTTTAACACTAATCCCGAAAGTATAGGGAGTGTGCGATGATGATCATATCAATCTTGGAACTACTTCCAACACCCATCGTCACTTCCCCTTCAACTAGTCTCTGTTTATTCTGTAACTCCTGTTTCGAGTTACTAATCTTAGCAACCGAACAAGTATCAAATACTCAGGGGCTACTATAAACACTAGTAAGGCACACATCAATAACCTTTATATCAAATATACCCTTGTTCACTTTGCCATCCTTCTTATCCACCAAATATTCAGGGCATTTCCGCTTCAAAGACCATTTCCTTTGCGATTATAAGCTTTTCGGTTTCAGGCTTTGGTCCAGCTTTGGTCTTCTTCACGGAGTGACAACTTGTTTGCCATTCTACTTGAAGTTTCCCTTTCTTTCCCTTTGCCCTTTTCTTGAAACTAGTGGTCTTGTCAATCATCAACACTTGATGCTCTTTCTTGATTTCTACCTTCGTCGATTTCAACATCACGAAGAGCTCGGGAATCGTTTTCGTCATCCCTTGCATACTATAGTTCATCACGAAGTTCTAGTAACTTAGTGATGGTGACTAGAGAATTCTGTCAATCACTATCTTATCTGAAAGATTAACTCCCACTTGATTCAAGCGATTGAAGTACCTGCACAATCTGAACACATGCTCACTAGTTGAGCGATTCTCCTCCATCTTTTAGCTATAGAACTTGTTGGAGATTTCCTATCTCTCAACTCGGGTATTTTCTTAAATATTAACTTCAATTCCTGGAACATCTCATATGGTCCATGACGTTTCAAAACGTCTTTGAAGTCCCGATTCTAAGCCGTTAAGCATGGTGCTCTAAGCTATCAAGTAGTCATCATATTGAGCTAGCCAAACGTTCATAACGCCTCGTGATCTGCTCCTGCAATAGGTCTGCTACCTAGCGGTGCATTAAGGACATAATTCTTCTGTGCAGCAATGAGGATAAACCTGAGATCACGGATCCGATCCGCATCATTGCTACTAACATCTTTCAACGCAATTTTCTCTAGGAACATATCAAAATAAACATTTGAAAGCAACAACGCGAGCTATTGATCTACAACATAATTTGCAAAATACCTCCAGGACTAAGTTCATGATAAATTAAAGTTCAATTAATTATATTACTTAAGAACTCCCACTTAGACAGACATCTCTCTAGTCATCTAAGTGATCACGTGATCCAAATCAACTAAACCATGTCCGATCATCACGTGAGATGGAGTAGTTTCAATGGTGAACATCACTATGTTGATCATATCTACTATATGATTCACGTTCGACCTTTCGGTCTCCGTGTTCCGAGGCCATATCTGTATATGCTAGGGCTCGTCAAGTTTAACCTGAGTATTCCGCGTGTGCAACTGTTTTGCACCCGTTGTATTTGAACGTAGAGCCTATCACACCCGATCATCACGTGGTGTCTCAGCACGAAGAACTATCGCAACGGTGCATACTCAGGGAGAACACTTCTTGATAATTAGTGGGAGATCATCTTAAAATGCTACCGTCAATCAAAGCAAGATAAGATGCATAAAGGATAAACATCACATGCAATCAATATAAGTGATATGATATGGCCATCATCATCTTGTGCTTGTGATCTCCATCTCAAGCACCGTCGTGATCACCATCGCCACCGGGCGCGACACCTTGATCTCCATCGTAGCATCATTGTCGTTCGCCATCTATTGCTTCTCACGACTATCGCTACCGCTTAGTGATAAAGTAAAGCAATTACAGGATGTTTGCATTTCATACAATAAGCGACAACCATATGGCTCCTGCCACGGTGCCGATAACTTCGGTTACAAAACATGATCATCTCATACAAAAATATAGCATCACGTCTTGACCATATCACATCACAACATGCCCTGCAAAAACAAGTTAGACGTCCTCTACTTTGTTGTTGCAGATTTTACGTGGCTGCTACGGGCTGAGCAAGAACCGTTCTTACCTACGCATCAAAACCACAACGATAGTTCGTTCAGTTAGTGCTGTTTTAACCTTCGCAAGGACCGGGCGTAGCCACACTCGATTCAACTAAAGTTGGAGAAACAGACACCCGCCAACCACCTGTGTGCAAAGCACGTCGGTAGAACCAGTCTCGCGTAAGCGTACGCGTAATGTCGGTCCGGGCCGCTTCATCCAACAATACCGCCGAACCAGAGTATGACATTGCTGGTAAGCAGTATGACTTGTATCGCCCACAACTCACTTGTGTTCTACTCGTGCATATAACATCTACGCATAAAACCAGGCTCGGATGCCACTTTGTTGGGGATGTAGTAATTTCAAAAATTTCCTACGCATTAACGCAAGATCATGGTGATGTATAGCAACGAGAGGGGAGAGTATTGTCCACGCACCCTCGTGAGACCGTAAGCGAAGCGTTATGACAACGCTGGTTGATGTAGTCGTACGTCTTCACGATCCGACCGATCCAAGTACCGAACGTACGGCACCTTCGAGTTCAGCACACGTTCAGCTCGATGACGATCCCCGGACTCTGATCCAGCTGGGTGTCGGGGATGAGTTCTGTCAGCACGACGGCATGGTGACGATGACGATGTTCTACCGGCGCAGGGCTTCGCCTAGGCACCGCAACGATATGACCGAGGTGGAATATGGTGGAGGGGGGCACCGCACACGGCTAAGGAACGATCACGAAGATCAACTTGTGTGTTCTAGGGTGCCCCTGCCCCGTATATAAAGGAGCAAGGGGAGGCCGGCCGGCCCTAGGGGCGCCAAGGAGGAGTCCTCCTCCTAGTGGGAGTAGGACTCCTTTCCTAGTCCAACTAGGAAGAGAGAGGGGAAGGAAAGAGAGGGAAGAGGGCGCGCCTCCCCTAGTCCAGTCGGACTCCCCCATGGGAGGGGCGCGCCACCTCCTGGTCTGCTGCCCTCTCTCTCCCCTCAGACCACTAAGGCCCAATACTTCCCCGGGGTTTGGTAACCCTCCCAAGACTCCGTTTTCTCCGAAATCACCCGGAACACTTCCGGTGTCCGAATATTGTCGTCCAATATATCAATCTTTATGTCTCGACCATTTCGAGACTCCTCGTCATGTCCGTGATCACATCCGGGACTTCGAACAACCTTCGGTACATCAAAACATATAAACTCATAATAAAACTGTCATCGTAACGTTAAGCGTGCGGACCCTACGGGTTCGAGAACTATGTAGACATGACCTAGAACTATTTCCGGTCAATAACCAATAGCGGAACCTGGATGCTCATATTGGCTCCTACATATTCTACGAAGATCTTTATCGGTCAAACCGCATAACAACATACGTTGTTCCCTTTGTCATCGGTATGTTACTTGCCCGAGATTCGATCGCCGGTATCCAATACCTAGTTTAATCTCGTTACCGGCAAGTCTCTTTACTCGTTCTGTAATACATCATCCCAAAACTAACTCATTAGTTGCAATGCTTGCAAGGCTTAAGTGATGTGCATTACCGAGAGGGCCCAGAGATACCTCTCCGACAATCGAAGTGACAAATCCTAATCTTGAAATACGCCAACTCAACATGTACCTTCGGAGACACCTGTAGAGCTCCTTTATAATCACTCAGTTACGTTGTGACGTTCGGTAGCACACAAAGTGTTCCTCCGGTAAATGGGAGTTGCATAATCTCATAGTCATAGGAATATGTATAAGTCATGAAGAAAGCAATAGCAACATACTAAACGATCAAGTGCTAAGCTAACGGAATGGGTCGAGTCAATCACATCATTCTCCTAATGATGTGATCCCGTTAATCAAATGACAACTCATGTCCATGGCTAGGAAACTTAACCATCTTTGATTCACGAGCTAGTCAAGTAGAGGCATACTAGTGACACTATGTTTGTCTATGTATTCACACATGTATTATGTTTCCGGTTAATACAATTCTAGCATGGATAATAAACATTTATCATGAAATAAGGAAATAAATAATAACTTTATTATTGCCTATAGGGCATATTTCCTTCAGTAATGCATAGAGTGTGCCCTTATACTCATTGAACTCTTGGTTGTTTCCTTCAAACTGTATGTTAGAGTTTACAGGAGTGACTGCTTCCAACATATTATTGACAGAGTTTGTCAGAGGCTTAAGGGTTGGAAAGAAAAAGTTCTTTCAATGCAAGGAAACAAATTTTTATTGAAAGCTAGAGCACAAGCTATTCCTTCCTATGCAATGTCAGTATTCAAATTACCAAAAGGAATTTGTAAATCAATTACTGATGAAACATTAGCATTTTGGTGGGGCGATGGAGAAGGGAAGAAGAAAATGCACTGGTTCGCGTGGTGGAAATTGTGTGCACCAAACAAGAAGGGTGGATTGGGGTTCAGGGACCTTCACAACTTCAATCTCGCTATGTTAGCAAAGTAGTGTTGGCGTCTTCTCCAAAATCAGGACTTGTTGTGTCACGTGTATTAAGTGCTAATTACCCCAATGGTGACATATTAAAGGCTGGACCAAAGAAAGGGTTTTCGTTTACTTGGCAAAGTATTGTGGCTAGAATTCAAACTTTCAAGAGAGGTTGTATATGGCGAGTTGGAGAGGGCTCGCAAATAAATATTTGGGATGATCCTTGGATTCCTTCTAGTGCGTCAAGAAAGGTTATAACACCTAGAGCAGGGACAATGTTAACACTAGTGGAGGAAAGTATAGACCCTCACACGGGACAGTGGGATCTGGACCTTATTAGGTCTGTCTTTCCACCGGTTGATGTTGCTAAAATAATTCAAATTCCGCTCCGGATGGAGGCTGTGGAAGATTTTGTGGCGTGACAGTTTACAAGGTCAAGAGCCTTCCTGATTCGGGTCGGCGCATCACGCCGGCATTTACTCATTAGTTTGGGAGCCAAATAGCCAGGTCAGATGGACAAGGTATATCGTTCAGTTGAACTCCATATCGAAACAACTTTGGCAACTACGTACTCCACAGAAAATAAAACACTTCGGGTGGAAGGTGCTCATGGGTGTACTACCATGCTTGGGAGTCTTAGCCGGAAGACACATTCCAGTTCTTTGGCAATGTCCATTTTGCAAGACTGAGATTGATGACATTCAACATGTTCTTTTCTGCTGTCCACGGGGCGCGCAAGGTTTAGGCCGAGCTTGGGCTAAAATCTGCTATAGATGAGGCAGTAGTGCAAGACAGGTTGGGGTCTGTTATGTTAGAAATCCTGCTAAAAAATGATCATCCGCTGGTGACATCCCCACGGCTGAACTAATCATTATTGCTATGTGGTTCACATGGTGCCATCGTCGCCAAGTAGGCAAGGGAGAGATGATACAGGAGCCAGATCGCTCGGCTGTTTCAATCAGAGTTCTGGTAACAAACTTCGTCAGGGCTGCAACACCAAAACATCTAGTAAGGAAACCGATTGAAGGTACTGTGAATATTAATGTGGATGTATCATTTTGTGAGGAAACACTCTCAGGCTCGAGTGGAGCGGTGGCGAGAGACCATAAAGGAATTTTTATTTCAGCAACAACTTGGGTTCTACCCCATGTTCGCAGTGCAAAATCAGCAGACCTGAGTGCTATTCGGTATGGCCTATACCTAGCAGAGAGAATTGTATGCAATAAGGTATACATCGAATCAGATAGCATACTTGCAGTGGAGGCTGTTACTCGAGCACATGATTATATGGGTCCTGATGTGGCAGTAATAGCGGAATGTATTCAACTCGCTAGTATTGACTACGGTTATTGTTGTAGAGAAGCTAATGTGGTTGCTGAAAGCTTAGCCAAACTTCCTTTTGTTTCTAGTTCCTCTGAACTCTCGGATTCTACTATCCCCGACTTTAAAGTATACTTTTCGTCTCTCAACTCTTCGTTGAGTTTAGTTTTCGTCCCTCAACTTTAAAATCGGACAGAGTGCACTCCGAACTCTCGAAACCGGTCATTTTTCGTCCCTGCGACTGAGTCAACCCGGTTTTGACCACTTGTGAACAGTTATGATGAACAGTAAATACGAAAAAATAGCAAAAAATCAAAAAAGTCTGAAATTTTATGAAATCGGAGATACTCATGTACGCCACATGCGTGCAAATTTTTGTCATGTTTGGAAGTTCGAGGAGCTCGCAGCAAAAACAGCAAAAGTAAATCTACTCTGAAGTGAACAGTAAATTCAAAAAAATTAGAAAACAAGTCAAAAAAATTTGAATTTTTTTGTCATCGAAGATGCTCGGGTGGGCAAGGTGCGTGCAAATTTTCATGTTAAAATGAGATACGAGGATTTGCAAACCACCCGAAGCGGCACGCACACATACGCTATTTTTTTATTGGCTTGACCTTCTCGGATGTCATTTGACCATGAAAATATGTCCGCAGCTTGCACACCCAAGCATCTTCGATACCAAAAATTTGAGAATTTTTGATTTTTTTGCATTTTTTTTGAATTTACTGTTTACTTCAGAGTAGATTTACTTTTGTTTTTTTTGCTGCGAGCTCTTCGAACTTCCAAACATGACCAAAATTTGCACGCATGTGGCGCACCTGAGTATCTTCGATGTCATAAAATTTCAGTTTTTTTAATTATTTTGCTATTTTTTCGGATTTAATGTTCATCATTATGTACTGTTGACGTGGTCAAAACCGGGTTGACTCAGTCGCAGGGACGGACCGGTTTCGAGAGTTCGGGGTGCACTCTGTCCGGTTTTAGAGTTGAGGGACGAAAACTAAACTCAGCGAAGAGTTGAGGGACGAAAAGTATATTTTTCTCTATTATAAACGATATGTCAATTGTTTGAGGAATAAAGTTTATGATGTTAAAAAAAGGATTGATGATGAATAGGTTGAAAGGTTTACCCAAAAAAAAAAACATGAACCAAAGAGTTTTTTTTAGAAATTTGAACCGAAAAGGTGGGCCTATGGGCCAAAGCTTATGGACTTCACCGTACGGGCCACACTGCCCTGGACATTCATTAATGGACGAGTTGCTGGACAAATCCGGGACTGCCCTGGCGTCGGATGGAATCGGGATCGGGGCGTCGTCGCCTCAGACGCTCGCCGCCGCCGGATGGGGATCGCTTCCGGCGCCAGCGCGGTCACGGCGGAGTCACTGACCTCATCAGTGATCTCCCCGACGAGATGCTTCTCCTAGTCCTCGCCGGCCTAAGCTGCATCCGCACCACCGTACGTACCGGCCTCCTCTCGCGCCGGTGGCGCGGCCTCTGGACCAGTCTCGCTCACACGGGTCTGGTCTTTCATGATGTCGCCCCCACCACAGTCAAGGCGGCGCTCGCCCGCTTTGCCGCCTCACCGCCAGCGTCAGTGTCCACCGTCGACATCCGCCTTCCAAGCCCCTGCGACTGCCCCAAACAAGTTAACGCCTTGCTACGTGACGCCATGGTGTTCTCACCGACGGAGCTGGTTGTCATCCTCCCGGAGTCGTTTACGGAATGCCCTTTCATGGACATTGAGCTGCCTTGCTTCCGAGGCACCACTTCAATCGAGCTGGACGCCGCGTTCATGCGCATCAAGCGAAGCCCATGGCCGAATTCACCGCGCTCGAGAGGCTGTCCCTCAAGGGAAAAATCGACAACCTTGGCGCCGTGCTTGACCGCTGCCCATGCCTATGCGTGCTCGCAGTCACCTTCCGCCTTGTGGATTCTGCCTTGGTCGAATCAGCACTCGCCTGGATCCAGGTGATGAGGCCCCGTCTCACAGTGTCTCTCCTCGACATCAGCATACCTCGGAAAGGCATTATCAATGCGGCTGGTTTCGCCTCCCTCATCCACGCCGCGGCGAGGATCTCACCGCAGGAGTTCATCTTCTCCAACTATAACCAACACATCAATGGTGTCAGGAACATAATCAATGCACACCTGCCATGGTTCCACCGTGCCACATCAGCCGTGCTAAGCCTGCACAACATATGCTTTACGCGGCTGCCGGATCAAAACTTCTCTACACTCAAGATGTTGTCCCTCTCTGCCTGCAGCATCACCAACCTTCCAACATTGATTACCCGCTGCCCGTGCCTGCGCGTGCTCAAGGTGATTGCTGGTAAGTCTACACGCAACATCACAATCCGCTCAACGTCTTTGCAGGAGCTTGATGTCCGGGCATTCATGGAATGCTCGAGCATCGATGTAGTGACTCCGGTGCTTAAGCAACTGAAGCTCGGTGTACGGGCCAACACGGAACTCATCATGTCCATCTCGACGCCAATGGTGGAGAATATCTCATTCCAGCGCCATTACACAGGGTTCCCTCTTGTATTTGATTCTTCGTTGCCTCATGGAATAAGGCTGGAGACGTTACCCACTAACAACGGGAAAGGACATCTACCTCCTGTTCATGTCCTGATTTTGCACATGTCTGCCTGTGTAGGTTCAATATCTTTTCCTAATGAATCAAATGATTTGATGCTCTAAATTTCGATTAAAGCTAGTGGGTTTTTATGATATCATATATCAAACTGTTTTTCAGGGACATATAGGTGCACAGCTAGGCTTTACGCAGGAGATGGATAAACTTCTATTTATGAACCTCTCTGTGCTGGAGCTACATCTCACAGCAATGGAGCATGTTTCGGGAGGACTCGTGTCACGTCTCCTCGAGATGTATAATGTTCAAACCGCTACACAAAGGCTTAAGGTCAACCTATATTATTACTACGGGGTAATTCTTCACGCTCCTTGTTGTATCTCTTACATGCATACTGTACTTGTTCATTGCTTGAAATTTGTCACGGCGGTACATTCTTGAGAGAAGGTCCCAGTTTTAGTACTCCATCTGTTTTTATTTACTTCGCATATTAGTTTTGTATATCGGGTCAAACTTTCTAAACTTTGATCAAGTTTATACCAAAAAAAATTAATGCCTACTTATACCAAGTCAATACCATTAGTATCTCATTATTTATATTTTCATACCCACATATATATATAAATTTTTATTGTCAAGTTTTATAATGTTTTTGATAAACTTGGTCAAACCATATAAAATTTGACTTAGGTAAAAAAAATATTATGCGGAGTAAATAAATATCAAGGGAGTATAGCATAAAAAGATGCGTTCTAACACTTTTTCCATTTGTTCCAGGAGAGAACAATGTTGGCGCCGCCTCCTCGCAGTACCGCTTCTTCGTCTTCCTCACAACTCTCACACATACCAGGGGAACACACACACGTGCAAACTTCACCAAGGAAGAAAGATCACAATGGCTTTGCGAAAGACACTTCCCTGGTGGCACACCGTGACTACATGTTTCCCTCAGCCCTCACGGCTTGAACTTTTCTCATTCATCAGTACAACTTAAAAACCCAGTACAATAGACTCACACGCAGCCAAGGCAACAACCTGCCCGGTTCTCATGCCATGCACCACACGGCCTGATCCACTAATCAACTGACCCATGCACTAACTAATCTAGCAACATGCATGCGCACGTACAGCACCGGCGCAATCTCTCCACAACAGCCACATGACTTGCCGTCTAACAAACTAACCCCACGTCTCAACGTGGCCTATTACTTCATGCACCAACTAATTCTCCAGCACATACGCAGCTTCACGCAGCATGACACTTGCCACGGCGGAGCGTCCCGCACGTCCCGCGCGCTCCCGACGCGCCCGACGAATCCGACCGCACTAGACGCCGTGGCTTATTCCAACAAACAACATGCGGAAATTGTCCTTGCGACGAACCTAAGAACTGCATAATCCAAACTATCTCAATGCCTCATCTTAAAGAAGTGGAAATATGTGGCTTCAAAGGAGAGCATTGCCAGCTTGATTTGTTGACATTGATATGTGGATGTGCTCCAATGCTTAGAACAATGACTGTAAAGTTGGCAAAAGGTGTTAATAGAGAGAACTTTCGAGGCGTCATCTAAAAAATTTACAATATTTTTTTAGCGTATCCTTCCGTGGATTGCTATGCTTATTTCTACTCCGGTGAACCGGTTCGGCGTGCCCATGCTTAGCATGCCCCTAGATGCAACAGCAATGTTTTCTGCGAGAGATGCAGCTATATTTTTAATCTTATACCCTACATATTCTTTTTGAACGTAGTCCCACATTGTTTCTTCAAGATTCTGTAAAGCTATGTCAGTGCCTTCCATATTATTTCGATCTGCTCCGCTAGTTGGCCACTGTCACGCTTTTCGGCCAATCTGATGGATCGATTTATCTTTATTTGGTTTTCATAGATAAAATTTAGCTGTAAACGCATGCCGTAATGTTGAGCTTAGTAGTGGAATAAGATGTCATTGTTTATCAGATTTTCTTATCCGATCAACAAACTTCCATCGGTTCTTGTTTTTTAGAACATCCATCGGCTATGTCTTTCTGTGTGTGTGGGCTATACTGTAGAGAAGCATTGGCTAGTTATGTGCCTGGGCTTTCTTAATTGGGCCGATCTCTGTAGGCATTTAGAAGTTCAGGGTGGACTGCGTTGCACTTCAGTAAGCCTTGGGATCCATGGAAACCTAATTAGAGTGTCGGCTCAGCTCGTCGCCGCAGAATTGAGCTTGCCGCCGGTGTGCTACACGAGATGGCTTCCCCATCGGCGTTCTCCCTGATGACATCCTCCTCCTGCTGCTGATGCGCCTATGCTGCCTCCGCACTGCCGCGTGCACCGGCCTGTTCAAGCGCAATCAAGCAAATCACGTGCAGTCAAATAAATATATACACCCGCCCGCTTTGTAACTTCACATGCATTTTTCGTTCGCAACCCCCCCTCCGTAAAGCCTCTGATCCAAGATCCCCATGGCCTGGACGATTCCCTGGAAGTCCTGCAAGTAGCAGTGAAAACGGGTACCCGACGGGCGATGGCCACCATAGATGGCGACTAACCCCCAGATGGTCGTCTTGGCGGCGAAGCCATGACGAACTAACAACGTTCTGCGGCAGTGACAAAGCTTCTCAGATAAGGCGCCACCCCTTGGATCCTTTCTGGAAACGGACTTCTGCTCGACCTCCTACGGTTGAAACAGGGGTCCTGTTCATCGGAAGGGGTGTGACGTACCGTAAAATAGGACTCCACAGGCTACTATTCATCCACCGTTGACTTTCTCCAGCCTCCACCTGCTACTGTTTATTCACCATCGACTTCCTCCAGCCTCCACCAACTACTGTTCATCCACGGGATCCTGTTCATCCAGCCTCCACCGGCTACTGTTCATCCAGACCTCCACGGGATCCTGTTCATCCAGCCTCCATCGGCTACTGTTCAACTAGCCCTTCGTGGGGTCCTGTTCAACTAGCCCTCCACGTACGGGGTCCTTCCACCGGCTACTGTTCATCCACCCCCACCTCCTCGACCGGGGTCATGTTCATCCAGCGGCAAAGGCCTCTACTAGCGCGTGATCCTATTCATCCAACCCCCATCGGGAACTATTCATCAAGATGCAGCTTCGATCGGCTTCAGTTAGCATCAGTAGCGAAGGAATCACTTAGGTTTAGTTAACAGCAACGGATCGATCAGTGTTCAGTAATGTAGCTAGTGCAATCGCTCTGGTTTAGTTAGAGCCCAACGCCTCGCTCGGGTTCAGTTAGAGCGCAACGCCTCGCACCCACGCGCATACGTGTACGACAGAAACGCGCAAACCTCCGTGCATCGCTCGGCCCTGACCACCCACCGTAACCGGGAACTCCCCGAAATTTTCCTCGCACTCGCTTCTACCACGATGTTTTCCGTCATGGACGGCCCAAAGAATGCCATGCAGGTGCGTCTCCGGCCTGCCTAGGACCAAAAGCCCATTTTTTGTCATGATTTTTTGTCATAGAAGTAGGATCCCACCACATCTACGATGATACTGGGTTTTGTCACAATTATTGTCATAGAAGTGTCATAAGCATGACAGAAAAAATTAGTCCGGCCCAAAATGTCACGGATGTGTCATTTTTTGTAGTGATGCACTTTTTTACTAGTGGAAGATCTTCCGGTGTGCCATTGAGAATAATTAACCATAATATTATCTAGGAGTTTAGTACCTACTCATAAAGTAATTTCCATAAATTTACCTCCCACGGCCGAATCTAAGAGATTTCTAAAAGCAAAATTCAATCCAGCATAAAAAATTTGTATAATCATCCACAAATTCAAACTCTGAGTAGGGAAATTTTGTATCATCAATTTCATCCTCTCCCAAGATTGTGAAACATGTTCATGATCAAGTGGCTTAAAGTTCATAATGTTGTTCCTAAGGGAGATGATCTTAGTGGGAGGAAAATACTGAAAATAAAATCATCTTTACACTTATTTCACGAATCAATACTATTTTCAGGCAAAGATGAAAACCAAGTTTTAGCACGATCTCGAAGTGAGAACGAAAATAGCTTCAATTTAACAATATAATTATCAACATCTTTTTTCTTTTGCATATCATATAGCTCAATGAAACTATTAAGATGGGATGAGGCATCTTCACTTGGAAGGTTGGAAAATTGATCTTTCATAACAAGATTCAGCAAAGCGGCATAAATTTCATAGGATTCCCCACTAGTGGCGGGAGCAATTGGGTTACTAATAAAATCATTATTATTAGTGTTGGAAAAGTCACACAATTTGGTGATTTCTTGAGCCATCGTGACAAAGCAAGCAATGCAACACACGAGCACACAAAAAGCAAGCGAAGAAGACGCGGAACAGGGGCGAAGAAAAGGCAATTTTTTTCAAAAATCATTTTAGAAGTGGGGGAGAAGAAAACGAGAGGCGAAAGGCGAATAATGTAATGCAAGAGATGAGAGTTTATGATGGGTACTTGGTATGTTTTGGCTTGGCATAGATCTCCTCGGCAACGGCGCCAGAAATTCTTCCTCCTACTTCTTAAGCTTGCGTTTGTTTTTCCCTTGAAGAGAAAAGGGTGATGCAACAAAGTAGAGATAAGTATTCCCCTTAGTTTGAGAACTAAGGTATCAATCCAGTAGGAGACGACGCACAAATCACCAAATACCTGCATAACCAATCAAACAACTTGCGCCCAACGTGATAAAGGGGTTGTCAATTCCTTCACGGTTACTTGCAAAAGTGAGATCTGATAGAGATTGATAAATAATAAAGTAAATATTTTTGGTATTTTTGGTTTATAGATCAGAAAGTAAAAGATTGCAAAATAGTAGATCAGAAACTAATATGATGGAAAATAGACCCGGGGGCCATAGGTTTCACTAGAAGCTTTTCTAGAGATAGCAAATAATATGGTGGGTGAACAAATTACTGCGGAGCAATTGATAGAAAAGCGCAAAGTTATGATGATATCTAAGGCAATGATCATGAATATAGGCATCACGTCTGTGTCAAGTAGATCGAAACAATTCTGCATCTACTACTATTACTCCACACATCGAACGACTCCTGACTGCTTCTAGAGTATTAAGTTCATCAAGAACAGAGTAACGCATTAAGTAAGATGACATAATGTAGAGGAATTAACTCAAGCAATATCATGAAAACTCCATCTTTTTATCCTCGATGGCAACAATACAATAGGTGCCATGCTGCCCCTATTGTAACTGAGAAAGGACACCGCAAGATTGAACCCAATGCTAAGCACTTCCCCATTGCAAGAAAAACCAATCTAGTTGGCCAAACCAAACCGATAGTTAGGAGAGAATTACAAAGATATCAAATAATGCATATAAGAATTCAGACAAGATTCAAATAATATTGATTGATAAGCTGATCATAAATCCACAGTTCTTCGGTTCTCGGCAAACACACCGCAAAAAAGTATTACATCGAATAGATCTTCAAGAACATCAAGGAGAACATGGTATTGAGAATCAACGAGAGAGAAGAAGCCATCTAGCTACTTGCCATGGACCTGTAGGTGTGTGATAAACTACTCACGCTTCATCGGAAGGGCAATAGAGTTGAGGTAGAATCCCTTCGTGACTGAATCCCCCTCGGCAGGGTGCCGGAAAAGGTCCCTAGATGGGATCTCACGGGTATAGAAGATTGCGGCTGTGGAAAAGTGTTTTCGTGGATGCCTTTGGTGGTTTGGGGATATATGGGAATATATATAGGCGAAATAATTAGGTCAGGAGGGTCACGGGCGGACCACAAGGGTGGGGGCGCGCCCTCCGTCCTTGTGGCCGCCTCGTGGCTCCTCCGACTTCATATCCAAGTCTCCTGGTTGTCTTCTGGTCCAAGAAAAATCATCGCGAAGGTTTCATTCCGTTTGGACTCCGTTTGGTATTCCTTTTCTGCGAAACTCAAAAAGAAGGAAAAAACAGAAACTGACACTGGGCTCTAGGTTAATATGTTAGTCTAAAAAATAATATAAAATAGCATATTACTGCATATAAAACATCGAAAACAGATAATATAATAGCATGGAACAATAAAAAAAATTATAGATACGTTGGAGACGTATCAGCTTCAGTCTTACTGATGTATTACTTTGTAAGGTCATTGTGAATAATTAATAAAATTGATGCATGCATCGGTCAGATGCATAGTTCGGGGGGTATATCCTCCTTTTCTTTAAAAAAAGTAATTAATCAGAATAATGTCGCGGGGTTCACCATCGCAGTGTTGTTGCCCCTGTCGGGCCCGTCGTCGAGCCGAGGTCGACATTGCCATCACGAGAGACCTTCAAGGGGGTCGTCCGATCACTAGTTGCCGTCGCCAGCCTTCCGATTAAGATTTAGGCTTCCGAGCAATTGAGAAGGGGATTTGGTGAGGCGATGACGTGACCATGAGCCCACGATATAGGGCTAATAGAGTAGTTGAGTCTTGGGTTGGGGATCGTAGACTAGGGTTCGAGGACATGTTTGCATAAAAGGTTGGTTGTTTAGTCCATAAGTAGGTGGCTAAATGCAAATATTCAACGTGTTGGATACGAAGCGCATGATTTAGATCGTTTGGTAGAGAACGCAAAGGATACACGAATACACGATGCAGGGGGATGCACTAAATAAGTTGCCTATTATTTTAGTTTATTATTTTGAGGATTTGTTGCCTATTATATATCCGGTAAAAGAAGGAAAGGTTGATATTTGTGCTTCGTGGGCCGCAATGGGACCGGGCTACGTTAGATGGGCCGCTAGTATATATCCACGCAGGGTTGCCTGTCTAGGGTTCCAGTTTCCCATCGCTCCCGAATCCCAAATGGAGGTCCCCCCATCCCGCCGCCGCGTTAGGCACTCCCCACCGCCGCCGCCGACGGCATAGGGTTGTACGGGAGGAGATGACCTCATTAGCATGCTCCCGGACAACGTGCTCCTTCAGATCCTCACGCGCCTGGGCTGCGCTTGCACCACTGCACGCACCGGCCTCCTCGCGCGCCGGTGGCGCAACCTCTGGATTCATCTCCCCAGGCTCGTCTTCCGCGACGTCCCAGCCGGTAAGGTCGAAGCGGCACTCACCCGCGTTGTGCGTCACCGTGCAGGTATTTCCATCTCCGCCCTCGACATCTGTCTCGCGCGGAGTGTGCCGCTGGAGGCCGCCAAACACGACGATGCGCTTGCCAAGAAGTTGTTGCGCAAGGCCGTCCGGCTCCCACCGGAGGAGATCATTTTTGTCCTCCCCTGGTCTTCTATAAGCAAGCCAGGCCGTCGCGTGGAAATTGCCATGCCTTGCTTACTTCTTCCGGATCCAGCCTCCGAACAACCAGATCCTTCCTGTGCCGGGGTGCGGTGGAGGTTGGGGCACCGCAGGGGAGGGGTGCGGGGCGGCCGGCTACGCGGCAGACGGGGCGGCGACGGCGGCGCGGGTGTGGGTGGGGAGGGAATGAGAGAGTGAGAGAAGAGAGAGAGGACGGGGGCGGGACGGCCGTTAACGTACCCACCTCTTTGCCTTCCGCTAACGGTCGGCAAAGATTCTTTGTCGTCCGCTGGCAGACGGCAAAGAGGTGGGGCCGGTGGGCTGTAGTTGGTTAAACAATAACTGGGCCCACCCAATTCTTTGCCGTCTGCTAGCAGACGGCAAAGATGCTTTGCTGTCAGCCAGCCACTGCAAAGAATTGGCTGATGGCAAAGACCTTGTTTGCCATCAGCCAATTCTTTGCCGTCCGTTTTCTTGTGGCTGACAGCAAAGACCAGCAGACGGCAAAGAGTTGGCAGACGGCAAATAAACTAATTCCAGTAGTGAGAAGTGGAAATTTACAACTTCAGAGGAGGGGATCATGAGATCGACCATCAGGTTAACTCATGAGATTAATCCAAGTGACATTGGAGATTGCGCCAAGAGTATTTATAGAATTTGTTTTGGTCATCCTTTCGTTAACACCTTCGTTTATCTTAGCTCTAGGGAATTGGTACCATGCTCCCAGATGTAAGTTGATCACTAAAAAGAGGCTATCGAGCATGATTGAAATCATGTGGTCTTTGTTTGTTTCCTAAAAAGAAATGTTTTGGGGAGTGGCAAGAATATTTATGTTTTGGGGAGTGGCAAGAATATTTTCCATATGGGGGATGCAAGTTGTGTGATGGGTCTCATACTATGCTAAATGTGGAACTTCTATTACCTGTAATATTCCATCGAATGCTTTTTGTATGGGAGATTCAACTATTTGTTTGCTCTTTACTCAATCTCATCTCATGCTTGTTGTTTGTTGCTCTTTACTCAATCTCAATCTCACATTACAAAAATAAAGCTAAGAACAGAATTTGAACCCAAGACCTAGTAGTACGAACTTATGACTTATCTTATTCACTAGCCAGCACCAAGCTTTTAAATCTAGGCCGATACGACCGATATATAGGCTGATATATCACTTTTGAGGCTCTACCGATATAAACATAACATATCATTTGGTAAATATCATTTTCCAACATATCATCCGATATGGACCGAAATAGCGACCGATATGGCTGATATCTAGTCCGATATGTCCACCGATACAGAATGATATGTAGATGACGACAATTCTTTGTTAGAAAGCAGTGAAATAAGCTTATGCATTTACAACTTCATTATATATTACCAATGTTATGCACAACGTTTCATACAAATGCGTATATATCGTATTATTTTTAATCATAGAGCAAGGATTTTGTGAATCTTTCCTTAATAGTTTATTTATCAACAAGTTAATAAACTAGGAATCTAAAAGTTTTATGTTAAATCATGGGCATCATACATTTTTTTTATTAAAAATAAATGTTTTGAGCAAGAATAATGAAAAAAAACTAGTCTTTTTTTTCCGATATATCTACATATCGTCCGATATATCACCCGATATCCGACATCCGATACGTTGAAGCTAAACCGATACGAACCCGATATCCGATATTTTGAAGCTTGGCCAGCACAACACAAACCTGGTACTGTCTATCTATGCGCCCTATAAGTCTTTTATTTCATGAGCACGCCCGTTAAATTTGATCTTATGTAAATATTGAGGACGCTGTTGGCTGATGGGTCCCTGATATTAGCCTCAGTTGGCACAAGAGAAACAATATAGGAGTAGAGGTTTCAAACAAAAGACCTTTTCTGTTGGTAAACTCGAAAACAATTCCTAACTGTGAGCTTATCACAAGGATTCGACAATCAGGCGTGAAATATTTTGCTACATCTTTGTAAATGCTTATCTCCGTAAAGTAAATTGTTACGTAATGGACAAGTTTGTAAAAAAAACCCGGCTGTGATTGGGCGGGCATTGGAAGAATGGGCTAGCGAGGCTAAATGAAGAAAACTTTCGGTCGTAAATGTGTCCAATGGACCATATACTTTTTCTGAAAGGAAAGTGGTAGGGGAAGCCCCCCACAGCGAGTTTTTTTAAATACTAAGAACCCAAATTCGCGCCAGTGAGGACTTGAACCTGGGTGGCTGGGTTGTACATCCACTCCACTAGCCAAGTGAGCTAGGCTCACTGACTATATACTTTATGGGTACTTCGTCAAAAATAAATGTGCTGGCCTGCTGGGGGTCGATTTGGAAGACTAGGCCAGCGAGGCTAAATGAAGAAAGCTTTCGGCCGAACATTGGTTCCAATGGGCTCTATACTTTATGGCCTCCTCCGTGTGCTGGCTTGCTGGGGGTCGGCGGGCCCTTAAGGTGGCTTTTTCCATGGACTCCGCTGAATGCGAAGCTAGGACCAACAAGAGAGAAAGATTCTTGATATAAAAAAAAAAAGATTCACCCTAAAAAACAAGGGAGAAAATTGAGGAGAAACAAGGGCAATTGCTGGCACCTTGAATACTTTTATTTTCGAAACCTCTCGTTAATCCGACCTGGTTAAGGTTGAGGAAACCTACAGGCGGGTGCGTCCCAATGTCAGCGTCTCTGTGCAGGAAACGATGTTAGCCGCTATTGCTGGCTCCTTGACTACTTTTATTTTCGAAACTGCCCCTTAAATTTGATCTAGCCATTACATCATTTTTTTAAAAATGCTCATTCTTTATTCTAGGTGCGCTATACTATTTGTTGGGTTTTTTATTTCTGCAGGTCTTCTTTTGTATGTACTGTAATATATTTGGGAGTGGAGTAAGTAGGCCATTGGCAGTTATTGGGCCGACCAAGAGGTACTTGTCCATGTGCTGGTCCTCCGGCAGGCGGACGTCGAGCACGAGGCCGCGGCGATACTTGATGTCGTAGATAGGCCAGGCGTGAGGGCCTGCCGTGTCCGCGAGGTGGCATAAGAGCTGCGCTGGCAAGCCCAGGAAGGCGCACTCCTGCACGTGAGCGCACACGGCCGCATGCGACGCGGGAGGCGACAATGATACCGCATCGATCCATATATACCCCGCATTTGGTGTGAAGGGAGGTGTTGGGCGGGTCTCTTCCCCCCTAGGGTTTCCCCGCGCCGCCGCCGGCTCCCCTGCCGCGCGTCGCCGCCGTCACGGCCGGCCCTGCCGCCGCTTGCCCTCCCCCCGCTCCGCCACCTCCACCTCTACCCCTCCCTTCCCCGTAACCCCCTTGTCGCCTCCCCGAGCGAGGCGACCGGGGGCCTCGTCCCCGACTCCTCTCCGCGCTCCCCCTCGTTCCTAACTCCCCCCGCCGCTGCCACGGATGCCGCCGGGCCCTGCCAGCGTGGTGCTGGCGGCGGCGGGCCAGCCCTTTCCCGCGCGCGGTCTCCCTTGCTCGGGCGGTGGTGGCCGGCGACGGTGTGCTTCGGCCGACGTTGGTGTGGCCCGGCGGTGGTGCTACTGCGTGCCACGGTGCTCTCGACGCGATGGTGCGGCCGTTGGCCGTGGGGTGGCGCTGGTGGCTGGCGGCGCCTGTCCAGCCCACATCTGGGCCCATTTGGACCCCATCTTGGTTGGGGCGGGCTGGTGGCTCGGCGTTCGAAGGCGGCGCTTCCTCGTGGTGGAGAGGTGGCGGCGGTCTACGGGCGGTGAGGACTTCGTCGATCGGCGAGCTGCAGCGTGGTGGCAGGAAAGTCCGGGTCCACATTGACCCGGCCTGGCCGTCGGGGTCCGACAAGTCCTCATCGCCACGTCCGGTCGGCTACGCTGCGGCGGTGGAGGCTGTCCCCTCCTTCCGGTCGAGTTCTGCTCGCTCCTGTGGCCGGTGTCGCCTTTCCCTCTCCAGGTCTCGTATTGGCAGCTCCAGTGAGGCGGCGAGGGTTGTCCGGTTACCGTGGTGGCACAAACTGGTGGGCGGCTGATGGTGTGGTGCATTTCGAAGTGCTTGGGGTGGTGGTGGTCGTCGTGGATCTGGAGAAATCCCTATCGGCTTGTCCGGCATCGACATGGTGACTCCTGAGGGCGTTGTCGGTCCTTTCTGAAGGGCGTCGGGTGTATCTCTTCCCCACCATCCCTCGTGTACCGGGAAAAACCCTAGAACTTGTTTGGGCAACAATGACGACGCCATCTCATCCCTTCTTGAAGGTGTTGCTTGGTGCACGGTGCTTCGAGATGCTAGGAGCGTGGTGGTACTTCTTCGCAGGGTGCAGCGGTTGTCGAGTTTCCTTTCTCCATTGATCTTCCTATGCCGGCATTTATTTGTCTTTTTTTCTTGTATTTCATTTTGGGCTTTTCTGTGTCATGGCCCCGGCTGACTGGTTGTATCATACGTTTGCTTTACATATAAAACGAGGAAAAACCCTTTATCGTGATATACCCCGCATTTGGGCACGGCACCTTGAAGTAGCCGAGGTGTTGGGAGACGAGATGTTGATAGCTTCCTCGATCGGCCAAATCCGCGGCGGCACGACACTGGCGGCAGCGGCGGTCGCTACAAGCAACGGTGGCACGTCCGAGCGCTTTCCAGCATCTTTGTCCGTCGCACCGGGGTGGGCATCGGCCTCTTACTATCCGCCGCGTTCTTCCTCCTCTTGTCGGCCATGGAAGGAGAGCGATTGGGGTTTTTGGAGGAGAAGCGAACGGTATGCAAGGAACGGATCTGCAAGTGGGAGACTTAGGAAGATGGATGGAGTGGGACCGGAGGCGGGAGATTTTTCCTTGCACGTTCCGTCTTCTTCACATCAGTTTGACCTGACCAGACGAGCTTCCATTTCAATAATTTTTTGGACCAAAACAGTACTCGATGACACAAGATGGTCGACCACGTGTGCAGCATGCAACCTTGCATTAGAACTAGTGGTTGGGGCGCGCCCATGGCGCGCCGCCTGAGCAGAAGCTCGGCGGAGCCAGGTAGGACGCGTCCCTTCCACTGTCTTTTTTTAAGTAGGCAATGTACTTGTGCATCATGTTATATAGTTGTGAAGAAACTGACATTTCCAATAGATCAAGGCAGCAGAAATGCAACACATTAGAAAAGAGCCACATGTGCATATGCAAAAGTGATCTAGAAATCATGGCGAAAAAAATCGGTTTCAATTGAAGCAAGGTAACACAAAAAATTTATGTACTTGATGGCTAACCATCAAGCAGTGCTAGCCACCCACACTGCCAAGAAGGAATGACAATGAAGCAACACATATGCAGCAGCTACAAGTACCAACCCATCGCGCGCCCCCGCCTTGCATCTGAACACCGGCATGGCATGGCTAGCAACGCCACCTTGTCGAACCTCCCGCCCCCCTCAGCTGGTCCTCTTCCTCGTCGTCCCAACGGTTGTGCCAGATCCATCCTGCATGGCGCCCAGGCACACCGCACATTCCTCCCCAAACTTGATGTAGCCGCCTTGTCGAGCCGCCCTCCGCCGGTCCTCTTCCTGATCGGCATGGACGTCGTGCCAGATCTCTCCGTTGCACACACCCTCCCACTGCTCCATCGTCCGTGCAGAGGTATAGTACGAGGCACGCCACCGTGAACGTTATCATGAGATCCAGCGTCCCACCGGAGTTGCAGCCCCCCACACCGCTAACCCCATCGTGAAAATGGGATAATACCTTCAGTATGCTTATCAACAAAGCAGCAAAACCACTCCTAAGCAAGAAAAGTTCGGCTGCCTCAAAAGCAATATCTCCATAAATTCTAGAAACAAGTGGTCTTGAGTTAGATTCATAATATCAAGCTGAAATTTGGAATGAAAAGAGACAAGCAAACCTCCATAAAATTCTTCAGAGATTTCAACAAGAAATGAAAGCTTTCGTGTAATGTCGCGGGCGAGCATGTCGATGAGATGATGAAGTCCACTACAGTAGGCGTCCCTCCATCCGTTGATGTTGCTGCTGCCGACAACCTGATGTCGTTGTTAGCTTGTTGTCTCCCTATGTCAGTCATCAGCTAAATACCAAACAAGCAATGGAAAATGAAATCTTAAGAAAATCATTTCGTGATTAATTCTAATGCACTACACGAACAAACATCTGTAAAACAAAGTGGAAAGCAACAACAAATTATGAGCTGAATATGTGGGCACCATGATACTTATTTTGAAAGCAAAGTCAGTATGAATCTAAATACTCGCACCCACACAAATAACACACTACTCATTTCTGAAAAGATAGCACTACTCGCAGTTGGAAAATGACTACCTCAAAATTGACAACCAAAACAGAGTGCAGCTGGAGTAGAGATACTAAGGCAATGCTGGAAGGGGAAAATTATTGATCATTGGTAACACAATGGGTCAAACAACTGCAATTTAGAGCAACAGCACCATCAGACACTCATCTCCCGAGTCTTGACAACTTTAGAATCGTGGTGTCCGCTATGTAACAAACACAAGAAAATATTCACGCGTTGCTTTTGCTCAGATACTGGAAAGTGGACACAAACTTGCAAGATATCTCGAGAAGAGTCGCTCCCATCATTTTCGCTGCATCATTACCTTTGCTAGAATCATCATCAACTGATAGGCAGACCTGAAAAGTTTTATAATTGCCAAAGTTATCACCCAAGAAGTAGATTGTGTATATGGAAGAATATTAAAAGAACATTAGGATGGGAACATGGAAGACATAGATCTACAATGTCGCTTGTTCATATTTCCTAATAACAATAGTATTATGCTATTCAATTAAACAAAGAGAAAAGGAGCATGCACTAGATAGTACTCCCTCCGTCCGGAAATACTTGCCGGAGAAATGCATAAAAACGGATGTATCTAAAACTAAAATACATCTAGATACATCCATTCCTCCGACAAGTATTTCCGGACGGAGGGAGTATCAAGCTAGCAGCATGGTACACCCTGCTGGATCTAAGCAAATCACACTGGATCAATGGATGGATTGATGGACTAATGATGCATTAATGTTCTCAACCTGACTACAAATAATCAAGCATTATAATGTACAGTGTAAAGATGGCCATACATTTTTTGTGAAAGTATCAGCACAGAAAAGCTAGAGTTAAAGACACACTGCTTACTGTCTATATATCAAGGAGTATCGCCCAAGAAACTATATTCTCGAGATGTGTATGTCTCATGGTTCATATCATTAAATCAAGTCCAAATCATAAGTCGGACTGACTCTGTAAAGTGTTCAATTAGCATGACCAGACCTGCGGCCACTTCTTTGATGTTCTGAATTTCTAAGACACCATTTTCACCCGCCGCTCCTCTCATGAACAAGCAAAAGAGTTCAAGACATGTTAGTATAATTCACAATTATTGGCAGGAAGCGAATAATCTAATACACATTGTAACTGGAAAATGAATCCTAAATTTAGTATTGGATAATTCACTAACGGTGTGAAAATGAAAGCATTGGATACTAAATGAATCCTACGTTTAGTGTCTGCAACCTGCAACATCTACAACTATTAATAGTTATCAAATATACCTTGGAATTCACTGAAGATGGAGCAACAGAAAAGGATAAAACAAAGCCAGACCTTCATTGAATTGTTCGAATTATTGATGCAGACTCAAACAAAAGTTTTCTAACTGAACTAAAAAATGTCAACAAATGGCAAGATGCGCTGAACCAATGAAGCAGGTGTTTTCCTTAACTTCCAATGCCCAAGAAACAATACCTGTATATGACACTCGCAGGAAAGCAACACTTTCCATCTTGAATCAGGATCAATCTTTGTTGACCATGAGGATATCACACACCTATGAGCTATGTCCGACCCTCCTTGAGTGACATTTCCGTTGAAATTCTCATGCACTTTTGGCCACTTAAACAAGACAGGTTAATAACACAAACCAAAGAACCAATGAACCTCCCTTGAGAGCAGAGAAACAGGAAGCATGACAAACAAAACGAGAGGGAGAGGGCTCACGGAGAGGATTTTCTCATTGTCGTTTCTCGTTGTCGCATCGATGACATCCGCTCGAGCCTCATATCGCCGGAATCGCCCAAACCGTACACCAATAAAGCTAAGTCTACACGTAGAGAAAGAAGTAACATGAATCTGAGACTGTAAAACAATTAGGATGAGTGACAAATGGCACTATACCATCAGGAAAGTGAAGTACATAGAATTTTTGTAAGCTACTAAGGTTACAGGATAAGCTCATATAAAAAATAGCAAGATTATGGATTTCTTGAATGTCAACAAAGTAATTGGAATTCCAAACATATGGAGTATTAGTTATTATACAGATTAGAGATAGACACGGCAACCATCTAAAATTTGCCTATTAATTAAAGAGATTCAAGATGATTCAGTGCCGAGAAAGAAACATATACATCTTAATTAGCTAACCAGTGACAGTACTTAATGGAAGCTGAAGTGTATGTTTCCTTTGCTAAGTATGGAAATAATCAAATATGGCAGGGAAACAATCAGAACAGCAATGGACGACTCTCGTCGAGCAACATAGGCAACAGCTATGCAGAAATTGTACTGCACAATTGTTGGTAAAAGGCCTGATGTTGCTCCAAGCATATGACTTCTAGCTCTTGTACTGCAATCTCCTTTATGATTTTCTCAGTAGGCTGACATGACATTAAAGATATATAGGTGCTTTGAATTAACTCATGAAGATTATGTGGCTTAACTCTGAATTTTCTGACTCGTCCGACATAACTATATTAGGTGGACATGGGAGTTGATGAATCCCGGGAGAACCATATTCCCACTGAGATTTAGCTCTTAAGTGTGGCGACCGTTGAATTCCTGTACTTTTTTTGAACAATTGAATTCCTGTACTTCGCAGCCCAGAATCAATTTTGAGCAAAATGCAGGGGACAAAAAAATTGTTTGCTTGCAGTTGCAGCGACACAACAAGCAGGTTCCAGAAATTGATTACCTGCACAATAGAATAAAACAGAACGAACTACACATAATCTCTAGGAGGCAGGGGCAGAAAATCAGAAGACCTTGAGAGAGTCGTAGGAGCCGATGCAGAGCAGACAGCCCCCGCGGACGGCCATGACGCCATCAAAAGAGAGGACCTTCTTGGAGAGCTCGATGGCTTGGGCGACCTTGAAGCCATGATGACATGCTTCATGTTGTACCAATCCAGACGCCTCCTCCTTCTCCCATCGAAGATCCTAGTCCCACCCCCACAGCAGATCGTACTCCTTCTCCTCCGTTCCACCTTCCCGGCTTCTTCGGCATTCATCTCTACACCTACGACATCTCCACATCCCGCCATACCACACGGGCGACCGACCGATCTGGGCGGAGCCAGTGCCTCCCCCGCAGAGTACGCCCTGCTCTGGATCTTGCAGATGGTCGTGGATGGGGAGGAGATCTCCATGGAGGTGGGAGTCGGAGATGAAGACCAGCGCATCGAGGCAGGTCATGTCCACGGCAGCTGGTCTCGTGAGGAAACAGGGAAGGGAGCGCGTGGGAGAGGAACGAGCGGCAAGAGGAGAAGCACTTTGGGGGCCGTATCGCTGATGGAAGAAGGGAAAGGGATTGCTTCTGCTCCAAGGAAATGTAGATATTTTCACTTGGGGAGGTGTTACCTGGGCCGGTAGTTTTCTATTGACACAGTAAAATCGCCAGATGGATACGCCCAGCGAGCGCCATTCTAGCGACTGGATTTAGACGGTGCCCTGTTTAAAGTGAATGTAGCTGTCTCTAGAGCGTATCCCAAAATGATAGCGGTAAATCGGTGAGTGACATCATAGATCGCACCATATACAATAGAGTGCGATTACGATGTTCGGACACACCGTTACGCTGAGGTGTTCCAGGCGGTGTGAGTTTTGAAACGATTCCACATTTCCTTAAGTGCGTACCAAATTCGTGACTTAAATATTCTCCCCTATGATCTGATCGTAAGAACTTTATTTTTCGGTCACGTTGATTCTCTACCTCATTCTGAAATTCCTTGAACTTCTCAAAGGCCTCAGACTTGTGTTTCATCAAGTAGACATACCCATATATACTTAAGTCATCAGTGAGAGTGAGAACATAACGGTAGCCTCCGCGAGCCTCAACGCTCATTGGACCGCACACATCAGTATTTATGATTTCCAATAAGTTGGTTGCTCGCTCCTGTTGGGGAACGTAGTAATTTCAAAAAATTTCCTACGCACACGCAAGATCATGGTGATGGTATAGCAACGAGAGGTGAGAGTGTTGTCCACATACCCTCGTAGACCGTAAGCGGTAGCGTTAGCACAACGCGGTTGATGTAGTCGTACGTCTTCACGATCCGACCGTTCCAAGCACCGAACGTACGGCACCTCCGAGTTCAGCACACGTTCAGCTCGATGGCGATCCCGGACTCCGATCCAGCAAAGTGTCGGGATGAGTTCCGTCGGCCTGACGGCGTGGTGGCGATGATGATGCTCTACCGGCGCGAGGCTTCGCCTAAACTCCGCGACGATATGACCGAGGTGGAATATGGTGGAGGGGGCACCGCACTGCAGCTGAAGGAACGCGATCCGTAGATCAACTTCTGTGTCTATGGGGTGCCCCCTCCCCCGTATATAAAGGAGTGGAGGAGGGGGAGGGCCGGCCCTCTCTATGGCACGCCCTAGGGGAGTCCTACTCCCACGGGGAGTAGGATTCCCCTTTCTAGTCCAACTAGGAACCCTTCCATGTAGTAGGAGTAGGAGAGAAGGAAAGGGAAGAGAGAAGGAGAAGGAAGGAAGGTGCGCCCCCTCCTAGTCCAATTCGGACTAGTCCAAGGGGAGGGGTGCGGCCACTCTTTTGGCCCTTTCTCTCCTTTCCCGTATGGCCCAAAGAGGCCCAATACGAATTCCCGTAACTCTCCGGTACTCCCAAAAATACCCAAATCACTCGGAACCTTTCCAATGTCCGAATATAGTCGTCGAATATATCGATCTTTACGTCTCGACCATTTCGAGACTCCTGGTCATGTCCCCGATCTCATCTGGGACTCCGAACTCCTTCGGTACATCAAAACTCATAAACTCATAATATAAGCATCGCCATCGAAACCTTGCGTGCGGACCCTAAGGGTTCGAGAACTATGTAGACATGACCTAGAACTATTCTCGGTCAATAACCAATAGCGGAACCTGGATGCTCATATTGGCTCCTACATATTCTACTGAAGATCTTTATCGGTCAAACCGCATAACAACATACGTTGTTCCCTTTGTCATCGGTATGTTACTTGCCGAGATTCGATCGTCGGTATCCAATACCTAGTTCAATCTAGATTCTGTAAGTCTCTTTACTCGTTCGTAATACATCATCTACTTAACTAACTTATTAGTTGCAATGCTTGCAAGGCTTATATGATGTGTATTACCGAGAAGGCCCAGAGATACCTCTCCAAAAATCGGAGTGACAAAACCTAATCTCGAAATACGCCAACCCAACATGTACCTTTGGAGACACCTGTAGTACTCCTTTATAATCACCCAGTTACGTTGTGACATTTGGTAGTACCTAAAGTGTTCCTCCGTAAACGGGGTTGCATAATCTCATAGTTACCGGAACATGTATAAGTCATGAAGAAAGCAATAGCAATATACTAAGCGATCAAGTGCTAGGCTAACGGAATGGGTTCATGTCAATCACATCATTCTCCTAATGATGTGATCCCATTAATCAAATAACAACACATGTCTATGGTAAGGAAACATAACCATCTTTGATTAATGAGCTAGTCAAGTAGAGGCATACTAGTGACTATATGTTTGTCTATGTATTCACACATGTATCATGTTTCGGTTAATACAATTCTAGCATGAATAATAAACATTTATCATGAAATAAGGAAATAAATAATAACTTTATTATTGCCTCTAGGGCATATTTCCTTCAGTGTCCCACTTGCACTAGAGTCAATAATCTAGTTCACATCATCATGTGATTTAACACTAATAATCACATCTGTATGTGATTAACACCCATAGTTCACATCGACATGTGACCAACACCCAAAGGGTTTACTAGAGTCAATAATCTAGTTCACATCGCTATGTGATTAACACCCAAAGAGTACTAAGGTATGATCATGTTTTGCTCGTGAGAGAAGCTTAGTCAATGGGTCTGTTACATTCAGAGCCGTAAGTATTTTGCAAATTTCTATGTCTACAATGCTACGCATGTAGCTACTCTAGCTAATTACTCCCACTTTCAATATGTATCTAGACCGAGACTTAGAGTCATCTAGATTAGTGTCAAAATTTGCATCGACGTAACCCTTTACGACGAACCTTTTGTCACTTCCATAATCGAGAAACATATCCTTATTTCACTAACGATAATTTTGACCGCTGTACATTGATCTACTCTTAGATCACTATTGCACTCCCTTGCCAAACTTAGTGGTAGGGTATGCAATAGATCTGGTACACAGCATGGCATACTTTATAGAACCTATGGCTGAGGCATAGTGGAATGACTTTCATTCTCTTTTGTATTTTCTGCCGTGGTCGGGATTTGAGTCTTACTCAATTTCACACCTTTGCAACACAGGCAAGAACTTTTCTTTGACTGCTCCATTTTGAACTACTTCAAAATCTTGACAAGGTATGTGCTTATTGAAAAACTTATCAAGCCGTCTTGATCTATCTCAATAGATTTTGATGCTCAATATGTAAGTAGTTTTACTGAGGTCCTTCTTTAAAAAACTCGTTTCAAATACTCCTTTATGCTTTGCAGAATAATTCTACATTATTTCCGATCAACAATATGTCATTCACATATACTTATCAGAAATGTTGTAGTGCTCCCACTCACTTTCTTGTAAATACAGGCCTTTCCAAAAGTCTGTATAAAACCATATGCTTTGATCAACACATCAAAGCGTATATTCCAACTCCGAGATGCTTGCACCAGTCCATTGATGGCTCGCTGGAGCTTGCACATTTTGTTAGCTCCTTTAGGATTGACAAAATCTTCTGGTTGCATCATATACAACTCTTCTTTAATAAATCCATTAAAGAATGTTGTTTTGACATCCATTTGCCAGATTTCATAAAATGTGGCAATTGCTAACATGATTCGGGCAGACTTAAGCATCGCTACGGTTGAGAAAAAATCTCATTGTAGTCAACACCTTGAACTTGTCGAAAACCTTTTTGTGACAAGTCGAGCTTTGTAGATAGTAACACTACTATCAGTGTCCGTCTTCCTCTTGAAGATCCATTTATTTAACATGGCTTGCCGATCATCGGGCAAGTCAATCAAAGTCCATACTTTGTTCTCATACATGGATCCTATCTCAGATTTCATGGCCTCAAGCCATATCGTGTAATCTGGGCTCATCATCGCTTCCTAATAGTTCGTAGGTTCATCATTGTATAGTAAAATGAATTCCAGTACATGATTAAAGTTCCACTCTTGTGCGTTTCTTACTCTTGTAGACATACGAGTTTTTGTATAAACTTGATCTGAAGTTTCATTATCATCATCATTAACTTACTCACTAATTGGTGTAGGAATATCTGGAACTGATTTCGTGATGAACTACTTTCCAATAAGGGAGAAGGTACAATTACCTCATCAAGTTCTATTTTCCTCCCACTCACTTCTTTCGAGAGAAACTTCTTCTCTAGAAAGGATCTATCTTAGCAACAAATAACTTGCCTTCGGATCTGTGATAGAAGGTGTACCCAATAGTTACCTTTGGGTATTCTATGAAGACGCACTTTTCTGATTTGGGTTCGAGCTTATCAGGTTGAAACCTTTTCATATAAGCATCGCAACTCCAAGCTTTAAGAAACGACAGCTTAGGTTTACTGCTAAACCATAGTTCATACGGTGTCGTCTCAACGGATTTAGATGGTGCCCTATTAAACGTGAATGCAACTGTCTCTAATGCATAACCCCAAAACGATATTGGTAAATCGGTAAGAGACATCATTGATCACACCATATCAAATAAAGTGCGGTTATGACGTTCGGACACACCATTATGCTGTGGTGTTCCAGGTGGCGTGAGTAGTGAAACTATTTCACATTGTTTTAACTAAAGGCCAAACTCGTAACTCAAATATTTTACCTCTGCGATCATATCGTAGAAATTTTTATTTTCTTGTTACGATGATTCTTCACTTCACTCTGAAATTCTTTGAACTTTTTAAATGTTTCAGACTTGTGTTTAATCAAGTAGATATACCCATATCTGCTCAAATCATCTGTGAAGGTCAGAAAAAATAACGATACTTGCCACGAGCATCAACACTCATTGGATCGCATACATCGGTATATATGTGTTATTTCCAACAAGTCAAGAGCTTGTTCCATTGTTCCGAGAACGGAGTTTTAGTCATCTTGCCCAAAAGGCACGGGTTCGCAAGCATCAAATGATTCATAACCAAGTGATTCCAAAAATCCATCTTTATGGAGTTTCTTCATGCGCTTTACAATCGATATGACCCAAACGGCAAGTGCCACAAATGAGTTGCACTATCATTATTAACTTTGCATCTTTTGGCATCAATATTATGAATATGTGTATCACTACGATCGAGATCCAACAAACTATTTTTATTGGGTGTATGACCATTGAAGGTTTTATTCATGTAAACAGAACAACAATTATTCTTTGACTTTAAATGAATAATCAGACATAATAAACATGATCAAATCATATTTATGCTCAACGCAAACGCCAAATAACATTTATTTAGGTTTAACACTAATCCCGAAAGTATAGGGAGTGTGCGATGATGATCATATCAATCCTGGAACTACTTCCAACACTCATCGTCACTTCCCTTCAACTAGTTTCGCTCATTCTGCAACTCCTGCTTTGAAGTTACTACTCTTAGCAACTGAACCAGTATCAAATACCGAGGGTTGCTACGAACACTAGTAAAATACACATCAATAATCTGTATATCAAATATACCTTTGTTCACTTTTGCCATCCTTCTTATCCGCCAAATACTTGGGGTAGTTCCGCTTCCAAAGTGATCAGTTCCATTGCAGCAAAAGCACTTAGTCTCGTGCTTAGGTCCAGACTTGGGCTTCTTCACTCGAGCAGCAACTTGCTTGCCGTTCTTCTTGAAGTTCCCCTTCTTCCCTTTGCCCTTTCCTTGAGACTAGTGGTCTTGTCAACCATCAACACTTGATGTTTTTCTTGATTTCTACCTTCACGATTTTAGCATCACGAAGAGCTTGGGAATTGTTTTCGTCATCCCTTGCATACTATAGTTCATCACGAAGTTCTACTAACTTGGTGATGGTGACTAGAGAATTCTGTCAATCACTATTTTATCCGGAAGATTAACTCCCACTTGATTCAAGCGATTGTAGTACCTGCACAATCTGAGCACATGCTCACTAGTTGAGCGATTCTCCTCCATCTTTTAGCTATAGAACTTGTTGGAGACTTCATATCTCTCAACTCGGGTATTTGCTTGAAATATTAACTTCAATTCCTGGATCATCTCATATGGTCCATGACGTTCAAAACGTCTTTGAAGTCCCGATTCTAAGCCGCTAAGCATGGTGCACTAAACTATCAAGTAGTCATCATATTGAGCTAGCCAAACGATCATAACGTCTGCATCTGCTCCTGCAATAGGTCTGTCACCTAGCGGTGCATTAAGGACATAATTCTTCTGTGCAGCAATGAGGATAAACCTCAGATCACGGATCCAATCCGCATCATTGCTACTAACATCTTTCAACACAGTTTTCTCTAGGAACATATTAAAATAAACATATGAAAACAACAACGCGAGCTATTGATCTACAACATAATTTGCAAAATACTACCAGGACTAAGTTCATGATAAATTTAAGTTCAATTAATCATATTACTTAAGAACTCCCACTTAGACAGACATCTCTCTAGTCATCTAAGTGATCACATGATCCAAATCAACTAAACCATAACCGATCATCACGTGAGATGGAGTAGTTTTCAATGGTGAACATCACTATGTTGATCATATCTACTATATGATTCACGCACCTTTCGGTCTCCGTGTTCCGAGGCCATATCTGCATATGCTAGGCTCGTCAAGTTTAACCTGAGTATTCCGCGTGTGCAAAACTGGCTTGCACCCGTTGTAGATGGACGTAGAGCTTATCACACCCGATCATCACGTGGTGTCTGGGCACGACGAACTTTGGCAACGGTGCATACTCGTGGAGAACACTTCTTGATAATTAGTGAGAGATCATCTTAAAATGCTACCGTCAATCAAAGCGAGAATAAGATGTATAATGATAAACATCATATGCAATCAAAATATGTGACATGATATGGCCATGATCATCTTGCGCCTTTGATCTCCATCTCCAAAGTACTGTCATGATCTCTATCGTTACAGGCACGACACCATGATCTTCATCATCTTGATCTATATCAATGTGTCGTCACATGGTCGTCTCGCCAACTATTGCTCTTGCAACTATTGCTATCGCATAGCGATAAAGTAAAGCAATTATTTGGCACTTGCATCTTTATGCAACAAAGAGACAACCATAGGGCTTCGCCAGCTTGTCGATAACAAAACATGATCATCTTATACAACAACTTATATCTCATCACGCCTTGACCATATCACATCACAACATGCCCTGCAAAAACAAGTTAGACGTCCTCTACTTTGTTGTTGCAAGTTTTACGTGGCTGCTACGGGCTGAGCAAGAACCGTTCTTACCTACGCATCAAAACCACAACGATAGTTCTTCAAGTTAGTGCTGTTTTAACCTTCGCAAGGACCGGGCGTAGCCATACTCGGTTCAACTAAAGTTGGAGAAACAGACACCGCCAGCCACTGTGTGCAAAGCACGCCGGTAGAACCAGTCTCGCGTAAGCGTCTGCGTAATGTCGGTCCGGGCCGCTTCATCCAACAATACCGCCAAACCAAAGTATGACATGTCTTTGGTAAGCAGTATGACTTGTATCGCCCACAACTCACTTGTGTTCTACTCGTGCATATAACATCTACGCATAAAACCTAGGCTCGGATGCCACTGTTGGGGAACGTAGTAATTTCAAAAAATTTCCCTACGCATTAACGCAAGATCATGGTGATGGTATAGCAACGAGGGGAGAGTGTTGTCCACGCACTCGTGAGACCGTAAGCGGAAGCGTTAGCACAACGAGGTTGATGTAGTGTACGTCTTCACGATCCGACCGATCCAAGAACAGAACTTACTGCACCTCCGAGTTCAGCACACGTTCAGCTCTATGACGATCCCCGGAATCCGATCCAGCAAAGTGTCGATGAGTTAAAATCGACCTGACGGCGTCCGACGATGATGATGCTCTATCGGCAGGGCTTCGCCTAAACTCCGCCATGACGATATGACCGAGGTGGAATATGGTGGAGGGGGGGCACCGCACTGCTAAGGAACGATCCGTAGATCAACTTCTGTGTCTATAGGGTGCCCCTGCCCCTGTGATATAAAGGGGTGGAGGAGGGAGGGCCGGCCTCTCTATGGCGGCGCCCTAGGGGAGTCCTACTCCCACCGGAGTAGGATTCCCTTTCCTAGTCCAACTAGGAACCCTTCCATGTAGTAGGAGTAGGAGAGAAGGAAAGGGAAGAGAGAAGGAGAAGGAAGGAAGGGTGCGCCCCCTCCCTAGTCCAATTCGGACTAGTCCAAGGGAGGTGCGGCAACTCTTTTGGCCCTTTCTCACCTTTCCTGTATGGCCCAAAGAGGCCCAATACGAATTCCCGTAACTCTCCGGTACTCCCAAAATACCCGAATCACTCGGAACCTTTCCGATGTCCGAATATAGTCGTCCAATATATCGATCTTTACGTTTCGACCATTTCGAGACTCCTCGTCATGTCCCCGATCTCATCTGGGACTCCGAACTCCTTCGGTACATCAAAACTCATAAACTCATAATATAACTGTCATCGAAACCTTAAGCGTGCGGACCCTAAGGGTTCGAGAACTATGTAGACATGACCTAGAACTATTCTCGGTCAATAACCAAGAGCGGAACCTGGATGCTCATATTGGCTCCTACATATTCTACGAAGATCTTTATCGGTTAAACCGCATTACAACATACGTTGTTCCCTTTGTCATCGGTATGTTACTTGCCCGAGATTCGATCGTCGGTATCCAATACCTAGTTCAATCTCGTTACCGGCAAGTCTCTTTACTCATTCCGTAATACATCATCTCGCAACTAACTTATTAGTTGCAATGCTTGCAAGGCTTATATGATGTGTATTACCGAGAAGGCCCAGATACCTCTCCGAGCAATCGGAGTGACAAAACCTAATCTCGAAATCGCCAACCCAACATGTACCTTTGGAGACACCTGTAGTAACTCCTTTATAATCACCCGATTCGTTGTGGCGTTTGGTAGTATCCAAAGTGTTCTTCCGTAAACGGGATTGCATAATCTCATAGTTACCGAACATGTATAAGTAATGAAGAAAGCAATAGCAATATACTAAACGATCAAGTGCTAGGCTAACGGAATGGGTCATGTCAATCACATCATTCTCCTAATGATGTGATCCCATTAATCAAATAACAACACATGTCTATGGTAAGGAAACATAACCATCTTTGATTAATGAGCTAGTCAAGTAGAGGCATACTAGTGACTATATGTTTGTCTATGTATTCACACATGTATCATGTTTCCGGTTAATACAATTCTAGCATGAATAATAAACATTTATCATGAAATAAGGAAATAAATAATAACTTTATTACTGCCTCTAGGGCATATTTCCTTCAGCTCCATTGTTCCGGAGAACGGAGTCTTGGTCATTTTGCCCATGAGGCATGGTTCGCATATGTCAAATGATTCGTAATCAATAGATTCCAAACATCCATCAGCATGGAGCTTCTTCATGCGTTTGACACCAATGTGACCAAGGCGGCAGTGCCACAAGTATGTGGGACTATTGTTATCAACCTTACATCTTTTGGTATTCACATTATGAATATGTGTAACATCACATTCGATATTCATTAAGAATAAACCATTGACCAGCGGGCATGACCATAAAACATATCTCTCATATAAATAGAACAACCATTATTCTCGGATTTAAATGAGTAGCCATCTCGTATTAAACGAGATCCAGATACAATGTTCATGCTCAAAGCTGGCACTAAATAACAATTATTGAGGTTTAAAACTAATCCCATAGGTAAATGTAGAGGTAGCGTGCTGACGGCGATCACATCGACCTTGGAACCATTCCCGACGCGCATCGTCACCTCGTCCTTCACCAGTCTCCACATATTCCGCAGCTCCTGTTTTGAGTTACAAATATGAGCAACCGCACCAGTATCAAATACCCAGGAGATACTACGAGTACTGGTAAGGTACACATCAATTATATGTATATCACATATACCTTTGGTGTTGCCGGCCTTCTTGTCCGCGAAGTAGTTGGGGCAGTTCCGCTTCCAGTGTCCGTTTCCCTTGCAATATAAGCACTCAGTCTCAGGTTGGGGTCCATGCTTTGGCTTCTTCCCTGCAACTGGCTTACCGGGCGCAGCAACTCCCTTGCCGTCCTTCTTGAAGTTCTTCTTACCCTTGCCTTTCTTGAACTTAGTGGTTTTATTCACCATCAACACTTGATGTTCCTTTTGATCTGCACCTCCGCTGATTTCAGCATTGAATATACCCGGGAATGGTCTTTTCCATCCCCTGCATATTGAAGTTCATCACGAAGCTCTTGTAGCTAGGTGGGAGCGATCGAAGGATTCTCATCATCGACCGCATCATCCGGAGATTAACTCCCGGTGAGATAAGCGGTTGTGCAACCTAGACATTTTGAGTATGTGCTCGCTAATGTAACTATTCTCCTCCATCTTACAATCAGTAGAACTTGTCGGAGACTTCATATCTCTCGACCCGGGCATGAGCTCGGAAAACCATTTTTAGCTCTTGGAACATCTCATATGCTCCGTGCTGCTCAAAACGCTTTTGGAGCCCCGGTTCTAGGCTGTAAAGCATGCCGCACTGAACCAGGGAGTAATCGTCACTCTGTGACTGCAGTGCATTCATAACGTCTTGAGTTGCTGGGAAAACGGGTGCTTCACCTAGCGGTGCATCTAGGACATATGCTTTCTTGGCAGCTATGAGGATGATCCTCAAGTTCCGGACCCAGTCCGTATAGTTATTGCCATAGTCTTTCAGCTTGGTTTTCTCTAGGAACGCGTTGAAGTTGAGGGCAACATTAGCGTGGGCCATTTGATCTACAAGACATATTGCAAAGTTTTTTAGACTAAGTTCATGATAATTAAGTTCATCTAATCAAATTATTTAATGAACTCCCACTCAGACAGACATCCCTCTAGTCATGTAAGTGATACATGATCCCAGTCAACTAGGGCGTGGTCTCGATCATCACGTCGAACGGACTAGTCATCATCGGTGAACATCTTCATGTTGATCGTATCTTCTATACAACTCATGTTCGACCTTTCGTTCTTCCGTGTTCCGAGGCCATGTTTGTACATGCTAGGCTCGTCAAGTCAACCTAAGTGTATTGCGTGTGTAATTCTGGCTTACACCCGTTGTATTCGAACGTTAGAATCTATCACACCCAATCATCACGTGGTGCTTCAAAACAACGAACCTTCGCAACGGTGCACATCTAGGGGGAACACTTTCTTGAAATTATTATGAGGGATCATCTTATTTATGCTACCGTCGTTCTAAGCAAATAAGATGCAAAAACATGATAAACATCACATGCAATTAAATAGTGACATGATATGGCCAATATCATTTTGCTCCTTTTGATCTCCATCTTCGGGGTGCCATGACCATCATCGTCACCGGCATGACACCATGATCTCCATCATCGTGTCTTCATGAAGTTGTCTCGCCAACTATTACTTCTACTAATATGGCTAATGGTTTAGCAACAAAGTAAAGTAATTACATGGCGTTATTCATTGACACGCAGGTCATACAATAAATTAGGACAACTCCTATGGCTCCTGCCGGTTGTCATACTCATCGACATGCAAGTCGTGATTCCTATTACAAGAACATGATCAATCTCATACATCACATATATATCATTCATCACATCCTTTTGGCCATATCACATCACACGGCATATGCTGCAAAAACAAGTTAGACGTCCTCTAATTGTTGTTGCAAATTTTTACGTGGCTGCTATAGGTTTCTAGCAAGAACGTTTCTTACATATGCCAAAACCACAACATGATATGCCAATTTCTATTTACCCTTCATAAGGACCCTTTTCATCAAATCTGATCCGACTAAAGTGGGAGAGACAGACACCCGCTAGCCACCTTATGCAACTAGTGCATGTCGATCGGTGGAACTTTGTCTCACGTAATTGTACGTGTAAGGTCGGTCCGGGCCGCTTCATCCGACGATGCCGCCGAATCAAGATAAGACTAGTAACGGCAAGTAAATTGACAATATCGACGCCCACAACAAACTTGTGTTCTACTCGTGCATAGTAACTACGCATAGACCTAGCTCTGATACCACTGTTGGGGATCGTTGCAGAAAATAAATTTTTTTCTACGCATCACCAAGATCAATCTATGGAGTCATCTAGCAACAAGGGAGAGGGAAGTGCATCTACATACCCTGTAGATCACGAGCGGAAGCTTTCAAGAGAACGGGGTTGATGGAGTCGTACTCGTCGTGATCCAAATCACCGATGATCCTAGCGCCGAACGGACGGCACCTCCGTGTTCAACACACGTACGGCTGGGAGAGACTCTCCTCCTTCTTGATCCAGCAAGGGGGGAGGAGAAGTTGATGGAGATCCAGCAGCACGACGGCGTGGTGGTTGAAGCAGCGGGGATCTCGGCAGGGCTTCGCCAAGCTCAGCGAGAGGGAGAGGTGTTACGGGGAGAGGAGGCGCCCGAGGGCTTGGGTGCGCAGCCCTCCCTCCCCTCTTTATATAGGGGCCTGGGCGCCCGGCCCCTAGAGATCCAATCTCAAGGGCGGGGGGGGGGGGGGGGGCAAGGGGGGAAAATGCCTACCAAGTCTGGTTGGGCGCCCCCACCCCCAGGGTTTCCAACCCTAGGGGCAGGGGGAGGCCCATGGGGGCGCACCAGCCCACCAGGCTGGTTCCTTCCCACTTCAGCTGCAGGGCCCTCCGGGATAGGTGGCCCCACCGGTGGTCGCCGGAACCCTTCCAAAGGGTCCCAGTACAATCTTGGTGACCCTGAAACTTTCCCGTGGGCTAACTGGACTTCCTATATACAAATCTTTACCTCCGGACCATTCCGGAACTCCTCGTAACGTCCGGGATCTAATCCGGGACTCCGAATAACTTTAGGGTTACCACATACTAATATCTCTACAACCCTAGCGTCGCCGAACCTTAAGTGTGTAGACCCTACGGGTTCGGGAGACACGCAGACATAACCGAGACGACTCTCCGGTCAATAACCAACAGCGGGATCTGGATACCCATGTTGGCTTCCAGATGCTCCTCGATGATCTCAACGGATGAACCACGATGTCGAGGATTCAATCAATCCCGTACGCAATTCCCTTTGTCTATCGGTACGATACTTGCCCGAGATTCGATCGTCGGTATACAGATACCTTGTTCAATCTCGTTACCGGCAAGTCTCTTTACTCGTTCCCGTAACACATCATCCTGTGAACAACTCTTTGATCATATTGAGCTCATTGTGATGATGTCCTACCGAGTGGGCCTAGAGGTACCTCTCTGTCACACGGAGTGACAAATCCCAGTCTCGATTCGTGCCAACCCAACAGACACTTTCGGAGATACCCGTAGTGCACGCCACCCAGTTACGTTGTGACGTTTGGTACACCCAAAGCATTCCTACTGATGTCCGGAGTTGCACAATCTCATGGTCTAAGGAAAAGTTACTTGACATTGGAAAAGCTTTAGCAAACAAACTACACGATCCAGTGCTAGGCTTAGGATTGGGTCTTGTCCATCACATCATTTTCCTAATGATGTGATCCCGTTATCAATGACATCCAATGTCCTTGGTCAGGAAACCGTAACCATCTATTGATCAACGAGCTAGTCAACTAGAGGCTTACTAGGGACACGTTGTGGTCTATGTATTCACACATGTATCACTGTTTTCGGATAATACAATTAAAGCATGAACAATAGACAATTATCATGAACATGGAAATATAATAATAATTATTTTATTATTGCCTCTAGGGCATATTTCCAATAGGTTGTGTCCATCATAGCATTCTCCTAATGCTATGACCTCATTGTCAAGGACATAAATATTGTCCATGATCGGGAAACATCGATCATCATTTGCCCAATGAGCTAGTATATTTAGAGGCTTACTAGGAACCTTGATTTGTTTAATACCACACGTGTATCAATGTTTCCGATTGATACAGTGATAGCATGATATAAACTTATTATGAACTAATGAGATATGATAATAAAACACTTTATTATTTGCATCTAGGGAATATCTCCAACAATATGGTCACAACTATCGCCGACTCCCTCGCCGTTGAGTACCTCGTGCCAAGCGCTGGAGACTACCGCCAACGAGCTAGGCAAGCTTCGCAATAACTAGGGTTCTTAGATTTAGGTTTATATCTACCGCAAGTGTTTGTTTGTTTCCACTTTGTATGAACTATTCGTGTTTGTATGATCAAAGAAATCACAAGAACTTTCAACGTCAATCGTATTTTGGAAATATGCAGTTCCGTTTCCAATATATGTTAGACTATGTATAGCTTCTGTATTTCTGTACGTATATTTGTACCTATTGTAAACACACCCATTATATATATGGGATAAGCCACCCCTAGAGGGTTGAGCTGGTTCCCCCCAAGTCATTGTCTTACATGGTAACAGACCTAATTATGATCCACGCTTCCATAAAAACCCTAACCCCGCCGCCCCTCCATCGCGCCGCGCCGCCATGACGGGTGCCGCCGCCCAGCTCCTCCTCTTGCCCGAGGTTTCTCCCGGCCTCGCTCGCCGCCCTCCTCTCGCTCCCGCTTGACTCGGCCACGATGCGGCAGCCGCAGCTCGGGACCAGGAGCGTTGGCTCGTTTTTCTCCAACAACTTTCCGGCTCCTTCATCGCCGGGTCTTGCGCTGACGGTCCATCCGTCGAGCGCCTCTTCATCCGCCTCGTCGTCCGGCGTCATCGCGCCTCTGGCTCTCGCGCCCGAGGCCACCTCGTCGGCTGTCACGGCGGGCCTCATGCCATCCGCGCCCCAGGCGGGATTCACCCCGGCAGCGCCGGTTGCCTCCCTCTACGGGCCATACTCGCCGCCGCCGCCCGCGGGTTAAAATCCCGCGGTCCCGCCCGCGCCACCTGCCCCTGCCCCCATGGCGTCCGCGCCTACGGCAGGTGCCTCCACGGGATTGTTGCCTCCACCGTTCCACTTCGGCAACCTCATCACCGTCAAGCTCTCGTCCGACAATTATATCTTCTGGCGTGCGCAGGTTCTTCCACTCCTTGGGAGCCACTACTTGCTTGGCTACGTCGGCGGCACTTTTCCTTGCCCTCCCGTGCTGGTGGACAGCGTGAACGGTCCAGTTTACAACCCGGCACACCGTGTCTGGACGGGGCAGGACCAGGCGAACCTCTCCTCCATCCAGGGTTCGCTCACTCCGGCTGTTGCCGGGCTCATCGTCTTCGCGAAGACACCCCTGAGGCTTGGACCATCCTGGAGCGCTCCTTTGCGTCCCGATCATAAGCCGGATCAGTGCTCTCCGTCATGAGCTTGGTGCCTGTGAGAAGCTTGATTCCACGGCAACGGAGTTCTACAACAAGGTCAAGGCTCTTGCTGACACATTGGCATCCATTGGACAGCCGCTTAATGATTCTGAGTTCAACTCCTTCATTGTCAACGGCCTCGACGAAGAGTATGATGGCTTAGTTGAGATCGTCAATGAGCGCGGCAACACGACCCCCATGATGGCGCACGAGCTCTACTCGGCTTCTTCTTCTTGAAAGCAGCGTTGAGGCGCGGCGCCGTGCCAACCACGGTCGAGGGCTCCTCCTCCGCCAACGCGGCCTACCGAGGTGGTCGCCCCTCCGGTGGCGCCCCGTCCTCCGCCTCGGGCAAGGGGCCTGCGCCGCTTCCTCCGGCCTCGTCCACCCCCACTCTGACGCTACCAGGTGATGGGGGTCGGCGGGTCTGTCAGCTCTGTGGTCTTGACGGACATTGGGCCTCCAAGTGTCATCGTCGTTTTCAGAAGAGTTTCCTTGGTCTCGGCAATGACGGCAAGGATACGCGCAACACTGCGCGTCAGGTGGCTATGGCTGATCGCCCGGCACCGCAGAAGCCTCAGGGCCATACTCAGTCCTACTCCCTTGATCCGCACTGGTACATGGACTGCAGTGCGGCCAGAGCATCTGGACGAATGAGATGGGGAAGCTTCATCCTCATGAGCCCTATCATGGTTCCGATAAGATCCACACCGCCAACGGAGCAGGTATGCACATCTCCCATATTGGTCAAGCATCTCTTCTCACTAGTCATGCCACTAGGAGGCTTCAGCGTGATGTTCTTAGAGTACCATCTGTGACGCGTAATCTCCTTTCCGTTCCTAAACTCACTTATGACAATAATGTGTTTTGTGAATTTCACCCGTTTATCTTTTTATTAAGGATCGGGACACGAGGGCCGTTCTGCTTAGTGGGTGTCTCTACCAGGGCCTTTACCGTCTGGAGCTTCCTGGAGTATCTCGTGTTTTCAGTGGAGTTCGCGTCTACGTCGTCACGATGGCATGCTCGTCTCGGTCATCCTGCCATACCTATCGTTACGTCATGTTTTTGCGTCGTCATGAGCTTCCTAGTGTCTCTAGCAATAATGATGTAGCAAAGGTGTGATGCTTGTCGCCAGGGAAGAGTCATCAACTTCCTTTTTGAGTCTAGCCGTGAGGTGAAACATCCTTTAGAACTTGTTTTTTCGGATGTATGGGGCCCTGCCCAAACTTCCATCGATGGTCATAACTATTATATTAGTTTTGTGGATGCTTACAGTTGTTTTACTTGGCTCTATCTTATTAAGCGTAAATCTGATGCGTTTGATATTGTCGTTCAGTTTCAAAAACATGTTGAACGTCTTCTCAAGCATAAAATTGTTCATGTTCGATCGGATTTGGGGTGGCGAGTATCGCAACCTCAACTCCTTCTTCCAGTCGCTTGGGATCGCTCATCGTTTAGCATGTCCACATACTCATCAGCAGAATGGTTCCGTCAAGCGTAAGCATCGTCATATTGTTGAGACTGGTCTCACTCTTTTGGCCCATGCATCGGTTCCTTTCCGGTTTTGGAGTGATGCTTTTACCACCGCTTGTTTTCTTATCAACCGTACTCCCACACGTGTTCTCAACATGAAGACTCCCCTTGAACTTCTCCTTAATGAACAACCCGACTATACTTTCTTTAAAGTTTTTGGGTGTCCTTGCTGGCCGCACCTTCGCCCTTATAATAAAAGCAAGCTGGAATTTAGGTCCAAAAAGTGTGTCTTTCTTGGCTATAGTTCCCTTCATAAAGGTTACAAATGTCTTCATGTTCCCACTAATCGTGTTTACATCTCTCGGGATGTGGTGTTTGATGAGCATGTCTTTCCGTTTGCCAATCTACCTGTGTCCACAGATGCTCCTCCATCCATGCATTCATCCTCTCTTGCCTCTGACCAATTTGATGATGTTGCATTCTCTCCTGTGTTATTGCCTAACCATGGTGCAGGAACAGGACGTGGGGCTCGATTGGAGCTTTTGAGGACTCCCCATCATCATCGCCACGCCCTCTGCTGTGCATCGTCGATCACGCAGCGACGTTGCATGGCCTCGATCCGTGTGCCCATGCACGCATGGTGGATCTGTCTGAGGCCTCGGCCTCATCTTCTGATCGGCCTCGGGCGCCTGCGTCTTCCGCGGCTCGGCCCACCACGCCGGCCTCGCCCGTGTCTCCAGCGGATCGGCCCGCCACGCCGGCCTCGCTCGTGTCTCCAGCGGATCAGCCCGCTCCGCCGGCCTCGCCCGCGTCTCAGCCGGATCGGCCCTTCGCCCGGCCTTCGCTTGCTTCGGCCCACTACGCGGACTTCGCCCATGGCTCGGTTCGCTCCACCGGCCTGCTTTGTGCCTCTGCTGGGTAGTCCATCGGGCGGTTTCGATCCATCGAGCCGGCTGTCACGACGGAGGACCTTGTTCCATCGTCGCCTTCTTCGCCGCCCAGCCCTTTCGCCGGCTGCTTTTTCGACCTTAGCGGCTCCTATGTTACGTCCACATACACGCGCCGCGATGGCATTTTTCGACCAAAGGAGCGTCACGGATGGTACTGTTGCTTGGTTGGCGGCATGTTCCGGCTGCCGCCGCTGCGGATCTGTCTTCTCGAGCCCCGGCCAGATCGAAGCCGCCATGCGTGTTCCTCATTGGCGAGAGGCTATGGAGGAGGAGTATCATGCTCTTCTTCGCAACGAGACATGGACTCTTGTTCCTCCCCCACCACGGGTTAATGTTATTGACTGCAAGTGGGTGTTCAAAGTTAAGAAGCATTCGGATGGATCTATTGAGCGTTATAAAGCGCGCCTTGTCGCCAGAGGATTTCGGCAGCGCTATGGTCTTGATTACGAGGACACCTTCAGTCCCGTTGTCAAGCCTACCACCATTCGGCTTCTTCTTTCTCTTGCTGTCACTCGCGGTTGGTCTCTTCGTCAACTTGATGTGCAGAATGCCTTTCTTCATGGGTTCTTGGAGGAAGAGGTTTATATGCGACAGCCGCCTGGTTTCTCTGATCCTGATCGTCCTGATCACATCTGCCGTCTCACCAAAGCGCTCTATGGCCTGAAGCAAGCTCCTCGTGCCTGGCATGCTCGTCTTGCCTCCGCTCTTCGTGCTCATGGGTTTGTGTCGTCCAATGCTGACTCCTCATTATTTCTTCTACAGAAGCCAGAGGTCACTATGTATCTTTTGGTCTATGTGGATGATATTATTCTTGTCAGTTCCTCTCGGTATGCTGCTGATGCTCTTGTTCGCTCTCTTGGTGCTGCTTTTGCTGTCAAAGATCTTGGGAGGCTTCACTACTTTCTTGGGGTTGAGGTTACCTCTCATGCTGATGGTCTTGTTATGACACAAAAGAAGTACTCATTGGATTTATTGCAGCGAGCTGGGATGCTTAAGTGCAAACCGACTACCACACCCATGTCATCTACCGAGAAGCTCACCGCTGTTGATGGTGCGCTTACATCTTCTGCAGATGCTACAGAGTGCAGGAGTATTGTTGGTGGGCTTCAGTACTTGACGATTACGCGGCCAGATATTTCTTATGCTGTCAACAGGGTTTGTCAATATCTTCAGGCTCCCCGTAACACTCATTGGGCGGCTGTTAAGCGCATCCTGCGTTATGTCCAATTCACAGTGTCTTTTGAGATGCATATTCGGCCATCTTCCTCTCGGGTTCTTTCGGCCTACTCTGATGCGGACTGGGCTGGCAGCCCGGATGACAGGCGATCCACGGGGGGCTATGCCGTGTTCTTTGGCTCTAACTTGATCGCCTGGAGTGCTCGGAAACAGGCTACTGTATCACGTAGTAGTACTGAAGCTGAGTATAAAGCTGTGGCTAATGCTACTGCAGAGATTATTTGGGTGCAGTCTTTGCTTCAGGAATTGGGTATGTCTCAACCGCAGCCTCCTATCCTTTGGTGTGATAACATCGGTGCTACATACCTTTCTGCTAATCCGGTATTTCATGCCCGAACGAAACACATTGAAGTGGACTATCACTTTGTACGGGAACGTGTGTCACAGAAGCAACTTCGGATCAAGTTCATCTCTTCAAAAGATCAACTTGCAGACATCTTCACTAAGCCTTTGCCTTTACCACAGTTCGAGGCTTGTAGGCGCAATCTTACCCTTCTCAGTTCTTTACAAAGTGGCTAAGATTGAGGGAGGGTGTTAGACTATGTATAGCTTCTGTATTTGTGTACGTATATTTGTACCTATTGTAAACACACCCATTATATATATGAGATAAGCCACCCCTAGAGGGTTGAGCTGGTTCCCCCCAAGTCATTGTCTTACAATATATGTTCTCGCCATCATGGTTTTCTTACAGCAAAAAATTATCGGGCTCCCCCCATCCTTATTTTGCATTACCGGCTTAGCAGATACTGCTACAGTTGCTCTTATATCTATGCACCCAAAAACGAAGGTGTCCATACACGCCACTTATAATAACCATGCATATCTACTCAATCGCTAATCGAAATTTCTGGAAAATGCTATGAAGACATTGACATTTGCTTTATTATTGCTCATAGCCATAGGCTAGAGTTTATTTGGAGGTGTGCCAATGTGCAACCAAAGTAGTTTGATGTTTAACAGTACACAGATTGTGCACTTCAAAACAATTACAAATAAATGAGGCCATCCAGGCATCCAGTGGCATTATTTAGAAGTTCACTCCACTTTATTCTGCCCTGGGCCGGTTGGCGCCAACGCAGATTCTCCTTCAAAACAATCACAAGAAGGATTAATCAAAGTTGTCAATTTTGATTGGAGTGATGACATCTGCCACCTTGAAGTGCCCAACTAATCTTGCGAAGAACATCATCGCCTGCTCCAAGGTAAACTTGATGTTCTCGGCCTGATTCAAGAAATGCATGTAAGCTATGAGCTATCATTTGTAATTTGAGATTATTCCTACTGGGCTTTTCAATGGCAAAAGTATTCATCATTTATACTCAAACAAATAAAAATCAACTTGGTTGAGTACATCGGTGTTGACTATTCAGGTATGTGGTACACCGAAGGTGCCTGGTATAGAAAGTTCAAAGGAAAGGTGCCTTGTATAACCAGAGATACATCTAAGAAAATAATTGTTAACCTTGCGAAAAACATGTGGTTCCCCTTCATACTCAACCAAAGCAACAGGTAGACCTTTGTCCTTTATAGCCTTGTATATTGTTCTTGCCTGATCTGGTGGCACAACCTGAAGATCATCAAAGTGTAAGCTGGCAAAGATATCAGAAGGAAAAAGAGAGTGGCCTAGCAATTCAAAGGATAAGAATGTAGAGAACAAACACAGTACCACATTGCATGTTTTATAACAAGCGCATACTCTGATCCAAACATACAGCCATGTATCTTAAATTAGTGTTAATCATGTAGGAGTACTCATGAGTGATGACAGCTAACAATGCAAAATTCAAAGTTTTACCGTGTCTTCCAATCCTTGAAACAAAATGACCGGACAGGTAAATCTTTCAGCGAAATTTATTGGTGATCTCTCAAAGTAAGCCTGTTCATTGCCTGGAATATTGGAGGTACAGTGATGTTATTTATCCAATCACGGGACGGATTTGAACACCCATATCCCAGTAAGATGAGTACAAAGTTCCTTACCCACAAGGTTGTCAATATAGTACGCATCACCCTTGCGCGCGAATGCCCTTAGTGAAGCTAAGTCAGCAATCTGCTTATGAGATGTATAAGTTTCTAGATTGTAATAAGCTGCAGGCAAAAGAGAGAATATATGGAATTTTGAAACTTGCCCCATATAAAGAAGCACCAGCCTTGAATATCTGTCTGAAAGCAAGGCAAGCTAAAGTTGTGAATCCACCAGCACATTCTCCTGTTATACAAAGACGTTGCCCATCCACTCTTCCAGTTTCCACCTTAACAATAAGCATTGTAAACCATATTCATTCATCATTTCTCATTATATGCACCTAATAGGGGGATTACAGCCTCTACATCGAATTGTGAAAAGCTTCAGTCAGTTTGAATAAGTCATACCAGAAATGTGGCACAGCTGCAGCAATCATTTACATCCAGAACACCCCATTGCCCTAAAAGCCTCTCTCGGAACTCTCTCCCATAGCCTTTAAGGAAAAGAAAGAGAATACTTATTACCACATCTATACTTTTAAAGTAACAGTAAACAAGAGGATGAAAATCATCAAATAATTCATGCATCAGATGTGTAAGTACAATGAACGCAGGATGTCCTTCATCAGATAGAATAGCTGACAAAATGAAGATACCAATACCTGCACTTCCACCGTGATTAACATCAACGAGTGCCCATCCTCGGCTCGTCCAGTACTGCACACTAAGATCCAGAACCCCGCGTGCTTCATCTGTAGGTCCACCTAAATAATTGCAGTAGTGTCAAGCGAAGTTCCCAGTTCTGTTGTTGTGATACTTGGCCAACCGTTTGGAGCAACTATTCATTTCACTAGCCTTAGAAATTTGAAAAGTTGGTGAATACAGTTAGGACTACTGTATTCTCTTTTATCATCATAAGAACACAAACAGTTTAAACAGAAAGCCAGCAGATCAGCAACTATTCATCTTTAGAAAACAATATATTTTCTGATAATTGACAATGAACATCAGATATTGACAACAATGAAGAATACATAACCAATGAGAACTGGGAAAACATGTTTTGCAGAAGCCAGCTAGTATGATTTTTCTTTTCAGAGAGTGCATGTAGTATGCTTTTGGTACCATCAAGAATAAGATAAAATAAAGACTTGTTAGATTACCATGGGCTCTCACTAACAATGGAGGCTTTTCATTCGATGAACCTTGGAAAATTAGATTGTGCGGAGGATAAAAGTACGCATAAGAATGCTGGCCAGGGATTACAGTTGGGAACTCCATAAATTCAGGCAAACTAAAGTAGGATGTATATTTCTTAATTTCATCCAAGGAGGACCAAACGATAGAAACGTCAGTTGCCATTGTTCTCTTTTCATCCAGCGTCACCTGGTGCAAAAACATATAATTAAGCAAGGGTGCACGCTCGAGGATATCAGAGTAGCCATTTAGCACAAATAACAAATTCATGAAGGTAGTTCAATGAACCTTTGCTATTGAGACTAGAAGAGTAGCAGATGCACCCTCAACGTAAAAAGATCCATCTCCAGAAACCTAATAAGTCAACATGATCTTATTTATAGCATCCTCATATAGCAAATTTAAGCAATATAATATACTATCAATTAGTTCTTGAGGTAAGTCATCATATTTTGTACTCCTTCCGATCCATAATAAGTGTCGCTCATTTAGTACAAAGTTTGTACTAGCTTAGTACAAAATGAGCGACACTTATTATGGATCAGAGGGAGTACTTACTATGTTAGTTACAGAAGAGAAGGGAAGGTCAAGTTTTGAAAAAGACCCTGAATCATGGTCCAGTAACCCAACATACGATTTCCCATTCTGCCTGGATAAGAAAAAATAGGCTTACTTTTTCTGAATCACATAAAACCATAAAAACATAGACTCAATAAACTTTGATGAACCTGTAGCAGCAAGCTATTTTCTGACTCGAGTCATTGTTTCTTAGAAAAGCATAGGAGCTGACACCAAAGCATATTGGCTTTGAGAATTCAGCATCGATGGAGTACACTTGCACTACAACATTGCTCTGTTCATCCTGTCATAATCGAATGGGAACAATAGAAAGATAAAAGAATATCAAACATTTCCCCAAATAAATTCCAATATGTGCAAAGAACCTAATCTTAGTCACCACACTCCAGAGTCCTAGTTGGAGAGATTTTACAGTAGGTCATCAACGTAATAGTAATACTAGTATGGTATCATCAGTCTACCTAATGGGCTTGCTAAACAAACAACAAAGTGATTTACCACAATTGTTCATGTGAATAGATACATATAAATGTAAAATACTATTTGGTGGTGTTGTTATTATTAGTAGTATTATTTTAAATAAGAAATTAGATTGTGAAAAGATAGATGCAAGTAGCAAATATAGAGAGATGGCAGTGGTATTAAAGACATACATCTACTACCGGGCTACTCCATGCTATAACAAAATAGTTTAACAACTTGGGATAAAACGGACAATCTCAAAGAAATAAACAAGTTAGAAACAATCATACCCATTTATGAATATTCCAAAACCCATTCTGTCTGTCAGTTATGAAGAACAGCTCACCTAAAGCAAAAAATAGTCGGACTAGATGAGATTCTGAAATATAATTTAAATCTTTCGTAGTGAAGTAGTACCAACTGAACAATTTGATATGCTTGAAAGTCAACTACTTATGTGGAAACATGTAAGGAATAAGTTCGAACATGAAACTAGAGTATGCGAGATGCAAACACCTTTTGAAGACCACTTGGGTTCAGTAGGAGATTCCACAAATTCTGGGTCTTCACCAGCAATGCAAATACGTTTTTGTACATCTCTGCACATAATAGATATTAAAATAAATCTGTAAACCTTAGGAGAAGAAAAAGAAACATTCATGTATACTTGAACCAACGCGCACAACTCAATCATTCATCTTTTGCTTTTCAGAATAAATGATTACCACAAAAAATACCGATCAATTGATCATTTGGTACAATTCAAACACATGAATATCTGATGCTACAGTGATACAGAAAATGTTAAAGGGTTTGTTTGGTTTTGAGCCAATGCCCGCCTTACCAAAAACTTGGCAGGCGTGTGACGTTTAGCTCCCAATATTTTGGCTACCCCAGCCCAGCCTGTGGGGTGCAGTTCACGTTTTCGCGAACCGTGTGCAATTTGAGGATGGTCAAATGGTTCGCCAAAATAGTGGTCACGCACTCCCACCACTAGGCCAACAGCCCCTCGACAAGAAAACGAGAGCAATGGGGGAGAAAACCATGCCAATATATTAAGATAGAGGTGTGAAATCCGGCCACAATCCCGCAGCGAAAATACAGCCAAAACAGGGATTCAAACATGGATCAGCAGGGAGAAGCCACCGAAATCAGGTCCAAAGGGGGAGCCAATATTTAAGTACTATCTAAAGAAACAGGCATTTGGTGCGAACAACCTACATGTTTAGAGTGATCTAAAATGTGGCCTAGTGCTGAAGATTTGTAGGTATGAATGACTACATGTTTGGCTTCACTTATAAAGTGGGGCGAAAGCATGCTTCGAGCAAAATGACAACATGTTATCAAAAGATAGACAGTGATAAAGGATCCAACAGCATCCTTCAGTATATAGGCAAAGAAGGATCTAACCACATCCTTTAGTATTACAGCTGCTGGTAAAGTAAGAATCCCTTTTTTACCAAAATAGGGTCAATACATAAGCATGCAAATAACTTGAAACAAACAAAGTGTCCAATAAGAGATTACCCTTCGCCAGAAAAATATCCAACCCACAGTTGGGCTTTATCCCAAGACATGTTTGGATTACTCCATTCAATCCATGCCATGCGCTTTTCAGTTGGATCGATGCGTGGAAAGGCATAGAAGTCATTCCCCCTGACCAGCACAGTTGGTTCTGAGGCAAAATAAAAATAAAATGAGAACAGTATCTGAATAATCTGGAAGGACCTTAAGCACAACTTGGTGCAACAGGTGTGTAGCACTCGGTTCTTACCATTAACTTCTGCAACATTTGTGCTCACGGCAACAACTGTTGCGATGGGATTTGAGCTCTTGCAGTGATCTGTGGTCAAATCAGATTTATTTATTTTCTTAAAAGAATGCAGAAAGAACTATTGACATGTTATATATGGAGTATAATCACCTTCCATTATGGTGACGTAACGACTGAAGTGAGGATCGAAGACACCGTCTGCAAATCGGACAACTGATCCACCATAATCCGGTGTCAAAGGTAGCGGTGAGTTATCTGAAAGTTGAAACCAACAAGGAAATATTGTGAAATTCCGTTACAGGATACCCTTATTTTTCTAAAAGTTTGGAAAAGCCCTCTGCAACAGCACTCCTCTTAACAACCACGATACAGGCTAAAAAGAAGCACAGCCTTGTTTTTGCAAGTGCAACTCAAGTCGCAGCTCAATAAATAAAAATCAAAGCTAGGTTGGTTCATGTTTCTAGACATGTTACTTTTCACACCATTAAGTATGGAGACACCAACATGCTGTAAACCATGAGCATCCCAATATGACACACAAGTAGTTAAGAACAGAGAATATGATCTGATAAAATTCGGAAGAGAGCAGCACATGTCTATCCTTGATACTATAAGTTATGCTGCTGCAAGCAAAAATTATTATTCGCGAAAACGCAAAAAGCATTGCGTTTCGATGCATTGATAGAAAAAGAAGTTTTGTACAAACCCAAGAGAGGGCAAACACCCCATCAAACAACTCTGTCCAAGAAACTAGCCTAAGGGAGCCGTTGGCGAACACCCAACCACTCAAGACGAGAACACGGACAGCAACTATGACACAAGTTACAACCGACACCACCAAGCTAATCCCGGCCTAGAAGCCAACCACGCAAACACACATGGGACACCACACCCTCCCAAGGCCCCCGAAGGGGGAAGAGAAATTTTGATTCTGCAAAGAATGGCAGAATCAAAACACTCTCACTCTCACTTCAGAGAAGCAATGACGCTGCGGACCGCTGGGCTCGCCTCCGAACCGCCAACCGCCACTGTGTCCTGATGTTGCACCACCACACGCCACGACACCCCTTGCCAGTCGCAGCGAACATCGTCGGACGTCAACGAGTATGCGTCGAGTGCCTCCGTGCGTCCAAGACTCCGCAACATTGGTAACCATGCTGGTATAGTGACGCTCATAGGATTTGCCAAAGAGCCAAGGCGGTTGCTGACAAGTCGCCTTCCAACCGACGGTAAGAACTCCAAGAACAACGCCTCCAAGGGGGTAATGACATCAGCTCAAGAAAGCTGGATCTAGGTTTTCACCGGGAGTTGTAAGCCACAAGGATGAAGGTAAATCGAGACTCCTCGACAACGCCAGCAAGGAGGAAACGACTTCGCAAGCAAAAATTATGTGAAATCCCAAATGTTGCATTCGGAAGCAACAATGCGCCTACTCATGATTAGTACGTATATGCCACACAAGCAAGCAAACAAAAGCTAATTGCAGGCTTCCTGCAGTATGTGTACCTCCTATGGTTTGCCTGTACAAGCGCTGGTCGGTGTAGTTGGAGAAGACCACGACATCCCCTTGCACAGCGAACGCGCCGCCGTAGCCGTACATCTGCGCCAGGGACCCCACGGCGAACTCCTGCGGCGTCACATCCAAGTTTCCGCCGTCTGCGCTGGCCCCTTCCTTCACGAGAACCTCGCGCCTGGAGAAGAGGGGAAGTAAACCTCGGAGTCGGAGGACGTGGGTGCTAGCTAGCTAAGGTTTGGGGGTGCGCGTACCCTCCTTCCTCGGGACGCGTCTCGACCCAGAGGACCCGGCCGTCGCCGGCGACGGCGAGCCCGTGGACTTCCTTCTCGGCGGCGAAGACGGCGTCGGCACTGATCGGCGACTCCCAGGACCCGTACGGCGCGGCCGCCTTCTCCACACCAGTGGCTTGCCGGTCCATCGTGTGCTGTATTCGGCGAGCGGCGGGGCAGTGTAAGCGTGGAGAACCAGTGGTACCAATCGGCCAAGCGTGGAGAATAAGGGCCTCGTCCCGGTGACGATAAAAGGAGTCGATGCCCACAGATCATACAGTACCGCGTCTTTAAGCCTGCCAATAAAATGTAGACATTAGGCCGGCTCACACCGTCTCGTATTTTATCTCATGGGATAGTACGGCCCGAGCGAAAACACACCTCCCTCTGATGAATAGAACACAAACAAAATACACGTGTCGGAGGAAGCTCCAAAACTACAAACACACGTGCAGTCCACGTAAAATGACCACGAGGCCGGGGCCTCCGCCGCTCCCTGCGGACTAGCTACGTCGGACCGAGCGGTGCGTCCGAGCCGCGACCGGTGCCGGTGCCGTCGGTGCAAAGGGATGGGACGCCAGCGCTGCACCAGGAGATGCGCGGCACATGCGGAACCTGGCGGCCGTGATCCGGTACGACCGTGACTACTACAAGGAGACATTCTGGGCGGTGTTCTTTGCCTAGGACTACGACACGCGCCGCCGCGCCACCTTCCTCGATGATTTCCAGCCGTGGGACCATGACGACCTCCGGGAGCTCTCCGCCAACGACGAGGTCGACGACCACGGCCCCATGGACACCGACGAGCAAGGGGAGTCTGCCGCCGCCGTCCCTTATGATGACGTCCCAGAAATGTTCGACCGGGCAAATGCCAAGTCGGTTGACGACAAGGACGTGACGTGGTCAGGCTACCGCGGGCTCCTGCGGCTGTCCGCGGAAAAGGCGGAGCACGAGGTCCTCCACCACCGCTGCCGCCTCACGTGCCGCCTCAGGCCCCATCTATGGCATGATGGTGGTTGACACGATAGCGTACGCGGCGCCGCCACCTCAGGGCCCCTTCTACCACCAGTAGGAGGCGATGCCGCCGCAGGCCGCTGATCTATCATGGGCGCCGCCCTCCTTCATCGACTTTACCTCGGACCGATGGCGCTGGCAGGGTAGGGTTTAAGTTTTTTTTAATGAATTTTGTAAATAGGTTTATATTATATGCGAAGTATCCTAAAATTTGCGCTCTTTTATTTAGTTACAAATTTTGGTGTTTTATGTTGGCAACGGGCCGCAGGCGGACACGATGGGTCGTGCCGCTGGGCAGTAGCCTGGCAGGCCGGACAGCGACCCAAAATCTGTTTGCGGGCGGATTCATCCAGACAGAAGCGGACCGGACGAGGGCATCGAAATGGGTCGGTGCCGCTGGAAGATGGTCCTTATTGCCATGCTGACATGGTGCAGATATTCATGTGCATGTTGTACCTTCCTTATCGTTGATTTTAATGAGCTGTTCCCACGCGCTCCACGAGGAGGATAGAACCACGTAAATCTGGCCATGAAGTTGATTTTTAAGCATGCCAGGCACCAAGACCCGGGGTAGCTACTCGAGATAGAAGCTAAGGTAGATGTGGCCATTTGTATCATCCAAAGGTGTAACCAAGTTAAAAAATCAATGGTAAGTCTAGTTTTGACTTAAAATGTAGATATGCATCTTTTGAAGAAATAGTATTTTATATTGTTTGCAATGATTACCTGCAAGAAGAAGAATTACTGATTATTTTATATGCCATCGTTCAACTTAGATATACTTTACTCCAATTTGGTAGCTGATGTCTTCTCTAAAATGCTTCATAAAGCTGTCAATAGTGGTTTAATCTGTGGACTGCTACCTCATGCCTTCCCAGGTGGGGTGGTCAGTCTACAGTATGCTGATGATATCATTCTATCTTGGATAACTCACTGGAGTATGCCAAGAACTTGAAATGGATTTTATCTTGTTTTGAAAATCTATCTGGCTTGAAGCTTAATTTCCATAAAAGTGATCTTCATGCTATTAATATCTCTGAGCAATTATATAAGGATTTTGCGCAGGTTTTCTGCTGCCAGCTTGGGGATTTCCCGTTTAAATATTTAGGTGTCCTCCTTCACTTTAAAAAACTTAGAAGGGAAGACCTCCAACCCATTATTGATAGAATTACCAAAAACATCTCTGGATGGTTAGGGAGATTTCTCTCATATAGGGGGAAACTGATATTGCTTACTACTTGCATTGCCAGCATTCCTGCTTACCTAATGTCTATTATGAAATTTCCCAAATGGGCTATTGATATGATCACCTCACAAATGTCTCACTTCTTCTGGGGAAATGTGGGTGATAATCACACCTTGCTAACTGGGTAAAGAGTTTGGGGGTATGGGGGTTCCCAACCTTAGAGAATTAAACATGGCCCTTCTGGCCTCATGAGGGAGAAGATTCTAGGATGATAGGGATAGTGATTGGAAGAAGATTCTGACCTATAAGTACAACACTACTAGTCCTAATCTTTTTAGCACTAGGGTGACCCTGGGATCTCCATTTATGAAAAGCTTATCGTGGGCTCTTGCAGCTTCTAAAAATTTCTATAGATGCGTCCCTGGGGATGGTAAAAGTATTGCCTTCTGGCATTGCATTTGGATTGGGGATTGCTCCCTTAAAACTGCATTTTGGGACTTGTTTACTATTTGTAAACAGCAAGATTCTACCCTTGCGCAGGTCTGGGTGGGTGGCGAATTACGCTTAACTTTTAGGAGGTGTGTTGTGGAAGGTACCTTAGTTAGATGGAAGGAGCTCATCAAGATTGTTGAGCCAGTGTGTCTATCTGATTCCCCAGATCAGCCTGTCTGGATGCTGGAATCTTCCAGCAAGTACTCTGTCAAATCCTTTTATAAGGTAATTAACTTTGGAGGGATATCATCTGAAATTAAAGATGATATCTGGAAAATCAAAGTTCCACCCAATATCCAAGTTTTCCTCTGGTTGATCTACTATAATAAGAGCTTAACTAGAGATAATCTTGCCAAGCGCAGGCATGTAGATGACATGTCTTGTGTCTTCTGCAGTGAGCCTGAAACAACCCAGCATTTATTATTTGATTGCATTGTTGCTAGACATGTTTGGGATCTGGTAGCTGATAGCTTTAATGTTACTGCACCTGATTCCTTTGTTCTGCTGGCTTCCTTCTAGAAGAGGAGAAAAATATTTTGAAGCTTTAAACATTGTTACTGCTGCTACCTTGTGGAGCTTATGGCATTTCCGTAATGACTTTGTTTTCCAGGGGGGGGGGGGGCTGGAGATGGCGAAGTATACGATGTGTTTTGGACCTGTTGGGGGCAATGATCAGGCAATGGAAAATCCTATGTTCAGAGGCTCAGGGTGCGCTTCTTCTCCGGTGCTTAAGGCTGTTGGACCACCGAAGAGGGGAATTGCTTAGGATTGCATGGCGCTAATGCAGTTGTCAGGGGCATTGCTGGGTTGTGTTCTGCTAGCTTGCATATCTTAGCTTTGATCTTGAAAAGTAAGCTGGCATGTTGCCACCAGGTTATGTATCCTGTCTAGACCCGCCTAAAAACTTGTAATAGGGCATTTAGACCTTGCTTTCTATCTGTCCCTTTTGGTCAAAAAAAAAAACTTTACTCCATCCGGTACAGTTGAACAGGCATGCACGTAATTTAAAAAAAGATCTTGACATTTAATTATGTAAACCAAATAGGAATCATATGTCACAAAAATTATATCATTTCATATTCAAAAGTATTTTTTGATGGTATATTTTGCATATTTTGTTGACTAAATTACCGTCAAAGTTATATCTTTTTTTGTGTTTGCGCCTGTTAAACTGTACCGAAAGGATTAGATGATACAATGGGCCACCGATGCTTTCTTTTTGTGCGAGTGAATGAGTAATTCAGGCATTAGCCCTTTGAGGACAGCGGTGAGGTCACATGCACATATCCATTAGATTACCCGCAGTGGGAGTAATATAGGTAGTAACATCACACATATCTAGATTAAATAGATGATGTGTCATGCAATAAATGAAGAAAGAGATGAAAGTGGTAATATAGCTAGTTACTACTAGTATGTTGTAAATATCCATGTGCCTGTGGTGGACCTTCCTTGGTCGTTGATTTTAATGATAAGGTTGAATGAGGTGGTGTTTGATTCTCTAGTCCTAGGACTTTTTCTAGTCCCTAGGACTTTCTGAAAAAGACTCTCAAGGAGGTGCTTCTAAGGACTTTTAGCAAAAAGTCCAAAAAAGTCCCACCCTGTTTGGTTTGCTAGGGACTATTTCTACTCCCAACACAAAAAAGTCCCTGGAACCAAACACCCCCTGAGTTGTTCCCACGCGCTTCACGAGGAGGCTAGAACCATATTAGAGCACCTCCAACGGTAGCCCCCAAAACTTGACCGGTAACCACGCCGGCAACGAGGTTCGGCGCCAACGCCCAAATCCCCGGCAGTGTGGGGCCGCCACCGCCCCCCCCCCCCCACCCCCACCGGAAACCCCCAATGATCGGCCCCAATGATCACAATCCAAAAATAGCACACAAATAAAATGCAAATAAACTTCATAGATACTCCCTCTGTCCCGAAATATAAGAACGTTTTTAACACTACACTAGTGTCAAAAACGTTCTTATATTATGGGACGGAGGGAGTAGATAGCAAGGACCAAGATCGGCACCACAAGATCCATGCACCAGCAAGTTCATACATAAATACAAAATAAAACAAAAGAAACTTAGCTTCCAGGCCTAGGTTGCGCCGACGCCCGCCGCCGGCCGCCACACGCGCTCCCCTAGTCGATGTCGACTTGGTTCACCTGGAACGCACGCTCTGAGGGAATGTCCGCCAGATGAGGGAGCGTACGCAGGGCCTTGGGGCAGGGCATGCCGTTGTCGAGGACGGGCTCGGCCTCCGCTTCCTCCTCGCGGCCCCGTGCGCGTGCATGTCGGTGACGGGCTCGGCCTCCTCCTCCACCCCACCGCGGAGGTGTGGGACCGTCGTCATCGACGGTGACGGGCTAGGGATGTGTTGTAGCCCTTCCCCCACCGCGGCGGCGGCGATTCTCCCGACGATGAGGGCGGGGAGACGCATCACGGATGCGCTTGCCAAGCGGGACGGGGCTGCGCCATCGGGAGAGCATCCACACCGTCGGCAGGTGCACATCCGGCCACGGTACTACCTTCTTCGCGACCCAGAGCGTGCGCGCGAGCTCGGTGCGCACGTTCACCCAATTGCGCGGCTTGGAGCGGCGCTTCCTCTTCTTTGAGGAGCTGGCGTCGCTGTCCTGCTGGTGGGAGTGGTCCAGCACTGGGCGGGCAGGCTCGCCATGGATGGGGAATGAAGTGGAGGGGAGTTCGACGGTGAGCGGGACGCCAGGCCCTTTTAAGGGTGTCGTAGTAAGGCGGAGCGCCACCGGGCCATTACTCTGGCGCTTGGGAGCGGCGCCGTCATGCGTCACCGACAACTGCGGCCGTCCCAGTACTAGTAGAAAAAGGGTCAAACGTGAAGCACATTAGTGCCGGTTTGAATTTGAGCCGGCACTAATGTATACATTAGTGCGGTTCCAACAGCTAGCCGGGCAGCTTTCATTAGTACCGGTTAATGGCGAACCTTTAGCACCGGTTCGTGCCACGAACCGGTACTAATGAGAGTGGTGGTAGGATGTTGTCGACGGGGCCCCTCCAGCCTTTAGTACCGGTTCTTGGCACGAACCGGTACTAAAGGTCGCCCTACATAAACCCTTCGGTCCACCCGAGCTCAGCCTCTGTTCTTCCCTTTTCCCTCTCCTCTCTGTTCTTCCCCTCGTCCTCTCGAGCTCATCACACATTTTGCCCAAAATTTATCAAGATTTGAAGGCCCCATCCATTCAAATGATCACAAAGGTTAGCAACTTTGTCCTTTCATCTCTCATTGCTAGATTAGCTCTTGCAATGCTTTATATAGTGATTAATTTGTGAGTTTAGTAATTTGGGAGGAAATATATATATGTGCTAGTATTTGATTTATATGCAATTTGAGGTCAAAATAACACTTAGTTTGCATATGTAGGTGTGTTTTACTTAGTGCCTTCTAAATCTCCGTCGTAACCACCGTCGATCGCCTCGCGCACTGCCCGTCATGGCACCACCTTGTGGTGAGCCTCTTGTTCATGAAATTTTATATAAAAAATTGATGTTTGTGTGATTTGGATATATAGTTACTCAGATAATTATCTTACCAGACGTTGTTTGTTATACATAGTGCCATGGTTTTGATATCCATTCCCGTCGGCCCTCGTCCTTGTTATGATTCGGATGTGGTATATTCTCTTTTAAAACTATTTGTTGCATTTTCGTGTTTATGACAAATTATGCCCATCAAGTTGACATAGATATTTTTATCTAGGAGGTATGTGAACCGAAATTCCAACCGACCCTATTGTCGAGAGGTTAAATTTAGTTGAAAGAGAAAGCAGTACTTGAAAGAAAATTGAAAAGAATTGAGGGGAGAAGATGGAATTGGAGTTGCATGTTGCCGATGTAAATGCGATGATCACAAGATCAAGATGGAGAAAATGCGCTTGAAGATTAGAAAGATTAGAAAATATGCCATCGATAGTGAGGCTTGGTATCATTATGCTGTTGGATCAATTGTTACCTTAGTTGCGATCTTGATCGCATTTGTTGTTGCATTTAAATGCTTTAGCTAGAGAGTTGTTTGTTTGTTGCATTTAAGTGTTGTATGAACTTTATGTATGAACTTGTATTAATTTGGTCTATTCGGTGTTGTGTAATGAAGATGAGCCGCAATGGATGTATGATGACCGATGCTCTCCCAGTTCGTTGAGGGCGCATACTTTTCTGCCTTGTGGCTGAGAGCAAACAAGCGGGCGGATGGTTTTATGCCTTGTCCATGTGCTGGCTGTAAGAATGGTCGCAATTACTCTCCGTCAAGAAACATTCACGTCCACCTGTTTGAGTCCGGTTTCATGCCCCACTATAATGTTTGGACCAAGCACGGAGAAAGAGGGGTTATGATGGAAGACAATGAAGAAGAAGAGGACGGCACGACAGCTATCCCGGCCACGGGTTCCCTGAATACGATGATACAACAATGGGGAAGAAGCTGAGCCAGTAATGCGGGAAGAAGCCGAGCCGGCAATGCAGGAAGAAGCTGAAGAAGAGGCATCAGATGAGCCCGTTGATGATCTAGGTCGGGCCATTGCCGATGCAAAGAGAAACTGCGCAAGTTATTTGGAGAAGAAGAAGTTGCAGCGCATGTTGTACCCGAATTGCGTAGGTGACAAGAAAAAGCTGGGCACCACACTGGAATTGCTGCAATGGAAGGCAGAGAATGGTGTATCCGACAAGGGATTTGGAAAGTTGCTGGTAATGATAAAGGATATGCTTCCAAAGGACAACGAATTGCCCAGGAAATGAGTACGTCTGAAGCAAAGAAGGTTGTCTGCCCTCTAGGGTTAGAGGTGCGTAAGATACATGCATGCCCTAATGATTGCATCCTCTACCGCGGTGAGTACGAGGATTTGAGCGCTTGCCGGTATGTGGTGCATTGCGCTATAAGATCAGCCGCGATGACCACAGCGGTGATGTCGAGGGCGAGCGCCCTAGGAAGAAGATTCCTGCCAAGGTGATGTGGTATTCTCCTATAATACCACGATTGAAACGTTTGTTCCAAAACAAAGAGCATGCCAAGGCGATGCGATGGCACAAAGACCGTAAGAAAGACGGAAAGTTGAGAGTACCCGCTGACGGGTTGCAGTAGAGAAAAATCGAAAGAAAGTACGGGAAGGAGTTTGCAGATGACGCAAGGAGCGTATGGTTTGGTCTAAGGGCAGATGGCATTAATCCTTTTGGGGAGCAGAGCAGCAACCATAGCACCCGGCTTTTGTGACTCTATGTTTGTATAACCTTCCTCCTTGGTTGTGCATGAAGCGGAAGTTCATTATGATGCGATTGCTCATCCAAGGCCCTAAGCAACCCGGCAACGACATTGATGTGTACCTAAGGCCATTAGTTGAAGAACTCTTACAACTGTGGAATGGAACAGGTGTACGTGCGTGGGATGAGACAATGGGGGAAGAATTTGACCTAAAGCCGTTGCTGTTCGTGACCATCAATGATTGACCTGCTCTCAGTAACCTTTCAGGACAGACAAACAAGAGATACCGCGGATGCACACACTGTTTGGATGATACCGACATTATATATTTGAATAGTTGTAAGAAGAAAGAAAGGCAAGCATTTCAAAGGTGAGGCAGATCACCAGACGAAGCCTACGCCCTTTATCTTGAAATCTTTGATGTACATGATATGGTCAAGGATTTGAAGGTGATATTTGGAAAGGGCCTGGCGGACAACCTGTTCGAAGGACGCCGAATGACGCACCCATGTGGAAGAAGAAATCTATATTTTGGGACCTGCCATATTGGAAAGACCTAGAGGTCCGCTCCGCAATCGACGTGATGCACGTGACGAAGAATCTTTATGCGACCCTGCTTGGCTTCTTGGGCGTGTATGGGAAGACAAAAGATACACACGAGGCATCGGAGGACCAGCAACGTGTATGCACGGAGAAGACGGCATACATCAGGGTCATGCAAGCTACGCTCTTACCAAAGAAGAGAAGGAAATCTTCTTTGAATGCCTGCTTTCGATATTAAGGTACAGTCGGCTTCTTGCTAATATAAAGGGAATAATAAACATGGCAGAGAAAAGTTTCGTAACCTAAAGTCTCATGATCGCCACGTGATTATGACGCAAGCGCTTCGGTTGCATTGAGGGGGCTTCTACCGGAAAGCGTTCGATTAGCCATTGTGAAGCTATGTGCATTTCTCAATGCAATCTCTCGTAAGGTAATCGATCCAGAAATCATACCAAGGTTCTGAGAATGATTTGGTGCAATGTCTTGTCGGTTTCGAGTTGGTGTTCCACCATCCTTCTTCAACTTCATGACGCGCGCCATAGTTCACCTATCTTGAAGAGATTAACGCTTTTGGGTCCTGTATTTCTACACAATATGTTCCCTTTGAGAGGTTCATGGGAGTCTTAAAGAAATATGTTCATAACCGTACTAGGGCCGTGAAGGAAGCATCTCCAAGGGCCATCAAAATGAGGAGGTCATTGAGTTTTGTATTGACTTTATTCCTGACCTTAAGCCGATTGGTGTTCTTGAATCATGCATAAGGGCGCACTGGATGGAAAATGCACGCTAGGAGGGGAACAAATAATATGTATGGACGGACATTCTCTCACCGAAGAACACTACACAGTTCTATAGAATTCCGCCTTGGTGGCTCAGATATGGATGAACACAAGAATTTGCTACGCTCCAAACACCCGGAGCGGTCTGATGACTGGATTACACGTGAACAAACCAGAGTTTAGCCAGCTGGTTGTGAACACGCATCATGCATGACACCTCTATTGAAGATGACCTGTACTTGCTGTCCCGGATTACCATCTTGAATATAATGACTTTCAAAGGGTGCGAGATAAATGGTAATACATTTTACACGATCGCCCAAGATAAGAAGAGCACCAACCAAAACAGCGGTGTCCGCTTTGATGCAGAAAACCAAGACGGAAAGGAAACATATTATGGTTATATACAGGACATATGAGAACTTGACTATCGGCGTGGTTTAAAGGTCCCTTTGTTTCGTGCAAATGGGTCAATATGACACGAGGCGGGGTAACGGAAGATCCGCAGATGCGGAATGACAACAAAGGATCTCAACAATATTATGATGCAGAGCGAACCATTCGGCCCTAGCCAATGATGTGGCACAGGTTTTCTATGTGAAGGACATGTCTACCAAGCCAAGAAAAAGAAAAGATAAGGAAGCGAATGCATCGTGATGATGAGCCAAAGCGGCACATAGTTCTTTTCTCGGGAAGAGAAACATCGTGGAGTGGATGACAAGACAGACAAGTCGGAAGATTGTGAAAAGTTTGATGAAATTGCTCCATTCACAGGGAATATTGACCCGAGCATCCCGGTAAATGATGAAGATTTTGCATGGTTACGGCGCAAAGGGACACATGCGAAGAAAAAAGTTTCACACCCAAAGATGCAGGATGTGATCGGCTTCACTATCATCACTTTCTTCAGGTTTCACACCCAGAGGGGAATCTCTGTAATAGTTAGGGTAGTTTATGTGTTTTGGCATTTGAAACGCCAAGAAATTTTATGTGCAAACAAATTCTTTCGTGCCATTACTGATTTTTAAAGTTAAATTATTCACAAACTAGTGATTCACACTAATTTCAAATAATTCAAAATTTAAACTATTCAAATTTGAAAACTACGGGCACTAACAGAAAGTTTGTAATTTTTTTGTACCTAAAGCAAAATTATTCATAAAGAAACTCTAAATACACAAAAAAAACAACACAAAAATAAATAAAGCAAAAAAAAATAAAAAAAAAGCCCGCCTACTAGGCCAGAGCGGCCTGCATACAACTAGAAACCCAACCTGTTGTTGGGCTAGGATGCAGGCCCGCATAAAGGTTAAATGGGCCCACAAAGCAAAGAACACGTGAGGCCCAGAGGGCCTGCTTTGGAGAGGAGCTCGAGAGAGCGACCGCACGAGGTTTATAAACCAGTCTGGTCACCCCTCCAGCGAGGTGGGACTAAACTTGCCAAGATCAAGACTGCGCCACCCCTTTAGTACGGGTCATGGCACAAACCCGGTACTAAAGGGGGGGCCTTTAGTACCGGGTTTGTGCCGCCACCCGGTAGTAAAGGGGTCGCCATCACGCTTGAGCTGGCTAAAACTGGCCTTTTAGTACCGGTTGGTGGCACAAACCGTACTAAAGGTGCCTTCTATATATACAACACTTGAAAAATTTCATTCTCCTCCTGCTTTCTTCCTCTGTTTCCCCATTGAAGCACCCTTCGATCGATCGTCAGCCTTGTGCCCAAATCCCGCCCAATCCCCATCGCTGCCCCCCGTCCCGTCGCCGCCCCGTCACGTCGCCGCCTCGTCTCTCTTCGCCGCCCAGACCCGTCCCCCATCGCTGCCCTGTCGCCGCCCTCGTCTCCTTTTTCGCCGCCCGGCCGTCCCATCCCATCCCGATGTCGCCCGTCAGCGTCAGAATACTGCCCGTCGCTGCCCCCGTCACTTGGCCTCGCCGCTCGCCCAGCTGTGAGCTCTCCCCTCTAACCCTCTCCCTCGCCTCAAGGCTACCATGGGCGCCGCCTCCCCGAGCCCATACACACACACACAAGCATGATGAACACACACACACGTATATATGTATGAATGCATGTATATATTAGTATATATGTATTTTGTATGTTTAATTAGTTTAGATTTTTAGATTATTATTTTTTCACTAGTATATATGTATGAATGCATGTTAGATGGATATAATTAGTGTTTAATTAGTATGGAATTTTATTATATAATGTTGTTTTTATGTTTTTAATGGATGTATAGAAGTTGTTTTTTCTGTTTTTAGTGTTAGATGCTTAATTAGTATGAAATAGCATATAGAATTTTGACATAAGCAATGATAGCATAATTAGTGTTATATAGAAATGTTAGAAATTTTAGTTATCAAAGTCCAAATATTAAAAAAATGTTACTTTTTTATGGCATATAGCTAGTATTTGTTCTCGACGATGCCCGCCCGCATCCTCGCTGCCGACACGTCTGCAGAACGACGTCCGGCTGACCCATGTCCGACTGGCTCACTGGCTGGCACCGGAGGAAGTGCCTACTGGAGGGCGCGCCCGTTGATGAGGAACCCTGCCCGGGTCCCGTGCCGACCACGATCTCGCTTTGGTGGCGTTCGCGTGGGCCAGTTTGATGCGAGGAGGCCCGCTCACTGGAGGTGGTACGTCGCCATGTCGGGGAGGAGGACGAGCACGCCCATCGCTACATGGTTGCGTTAGAGGGCGGCAGGTTCTCCAATACACGGCAGTTTCTTCAGAGGATCTCACTTCAGCTATGATCCTATGAGGGTTCCTTCTCTTTGGGTGTCCACAGCCAAGGCCATGCAGGAACCGCGAGTGTCCTAGATTCTTCTGTAGTATTCGATCTTTATTAGCTACCTAGCCAGTGATGTATTCGAGATTATATCTATTATTCGAGACGATGTATTCATAATTATATCTATTATTCGAGACGATGTTTTCGAGATTATATCTATTATTTGAGACGATGTATTCAAGATTATATCTATTATTCGAGATGATGTAATTTGAATACTAAATTGTTTTATATTTCTTTTGGATTAGTTAAATAAAAGCTATGGCGGACAATACCGTAGAGAGGAGAACAGGCCATATTCGATATGATACGCCATCCTCATGGGCCAGGAATGATGATCGTAATGAAGAAGATTATGACGGCTCTGAATTTCTAAACAACACCGGAGAGGGTGATATGATATTCGATCATGACGATCAATTCGATGAAGTCATGAACTATGATGACAAAGAAAATGTTGATCTTGAAACAACAAAGACCGGCGAGGTATATATATTTATATAAGCAGGTATCCGGTGATCATCACATGTTTTAAATGACTTGAAGATATATTAACGAATGGATCTTTGTTCTTTCAGCCATCCGGATCGAGCAAATCTTCGTGCAAAAGGACGAAACGAGGCCCGAACAAAAAGTTGAAGGAGGGCGAAAGTATAATATCGAGGCGGTCAGGACCTAATGGCGAACCATTAAGCGCCTAAGAAGATTACGGACAAGTTCATTCGCTGCGCAGAGTTCTTGTGAAGGACTAACTCCGATCTCCCTTCAAGAATGGAGAGAGCCAGCAAAAGACAAAAGGACAAAAAGGCAAAGAGGACGCTGCTCCACGTCCAGATGTTACTTTTGTCGACAAAGACAAAAAGAACTGCTTTGGGATAATTTCTAATGGAACATTTCACCCTACCAGATCATTTCACGAAGCAGATGTGCAGAAAGTCAAGGACGCTGCTCTTAGGAAGATGGCGGTTGCATTCAAGAACCACAAGAATCGTGGAATGGGACAAGTACGTCAAGGGAGGAAGGAAGACTCAGATTCGAGGGAACACTAGAGAACCAACGTGCTCATTGGGGACGATTTCGTGAAATTCAAGGATTCGGAATTAGCTAAGGAACGGTCGAGAATAAACAAGAAGAATGCCGAAAAAGGATAAGTTCCATAAGTTGGGGCCAGGTGGCTATCTTGGTGGCAATGCCTAAGTGGGATAAGTCCGAGAAAGAGATGGAGGATGCAGAGTGCCACTCGCGTTACTAAGAGCTGGCCCCCCAGGGTCAGGACATGGTTCTATGCGCATGGGGTGGAGTTGGACCCGAAGACAGGCAATGTTTTGACGAGGGCAAGTCTGAAGGGAGCCGACGATGCGATACTTGTTGCAATAGAAGAGGAACGATCGGGGGTGTTCCAGCCCAACAGAGAGAACGACGAGCTTACGCGTGCCCTGAAAAATCCTGAACACCCGGGAAGAACACGAGGCAAAGGCGCTATTCCGTGGTATGAGGGGTTTTCAGGTGGAACACCGACTACGAGAACCCGTGCGAGAAAGAAGATTGCGGAGGAGAAGAAGACGAAGATGGAGGAGGAGCAGAGGAAGCGGGACTATGAATGCCTTCAAGGCCTAGAAGCAAGTCAAGCGGAATTGGTAGTCAAATTCCAGCGGCAGCAGGAGCAGATCGACTCACTTAGCCAGCAAAGGGGGTCTCGGCGTTAAGTATCAGCCTAGCGGATGATCCGGCATTGGATAGCACCGCCCCATCCATGCCGAGAAGCAGCGGGTTCCGCTTCCAGACGATGTAATGCTGGATAGATACCCGTGGATGACATCACGGATAACACTAGCTATGAGCTACACGTCAAAATGAAGAACATATCCATGAAGGTGGCGGACGCCGTTGCTTTTACAAATCCCCAAGGCAACTCTTCCATTGCAACCCGATTCCAAAGGCTATGCTCGTGTCTTGGTTGATGAGGTGGTGGACCCATATTCAGACCTCTGACTTGACATTCCTGGAGGTGACGACGAGCACTTTCTCCGAGAGGCCAAACATCGATCATCCTATGGAAAAGGATTGCATCATCTTTCAAGGCCACCGACACCGGCCGTCGGCCGACTCCTCGTCGAAGTCCGCCACCGAGTCAGCAGACTCCGCCTCCTGCAAGTCCACCAAGTCCGGCAAAGTGTCAGGCCTCCTCCTCCAAGTCCGCAAAGTGTCAGGCCACTCCTCCTCCTCTAAGTCCGCCATAGTGTTAGACGTCCACCTCCTCCAAGTCCGCACAACCTCGTGCCACTCCTCCTCCAAGTCCGCCACAGGCGTGGGACGATCACTCCTCCTCCAAGTCCGCACAACCTGGCCACCTCCTCCAAGTCCGGCACAGCTTCAGCCCTACTCCTCGCCCAACTCAGCCCGTCAGCCGCCTCACGCCGCCTCAGCAATCGCAGAAGAGACACCCACTTATAGTGCGTGGTAGTCGAGGTAGTACAGGAAGTACAAAGGCGGAGGCAAACCATATAAATATGGTCCAAGCCTCACGCCTCTTCCGCAGAGGCCTTATGACAGGTCCGAGGAGGAAAAACGCTCCCATATCAAGGCCTGTGGAAGCCCATTTTGAATGTAAACCGCCACCGCCGCCAAGGGAGAAAGTGCTCGAGGAAACGATTGACCACTTCATTCAGATGGCTCAACCACCAGCTCCCAAGCACAGTTGACACGAGACTATGAGCGCCACATCAGGAAGTTAAATCGAGCACGCGTCACGTAAGGAGGCGGAAGCTCGAGGATCGAGCAAACAACAAGCAGCTGTCAAAAATGCGGGAAAACCATTCCCAATTGGGAGGAAGAGCAAGCGCGCATCGAGGCCCCCTAAGCTTGTTGTGCCAACAACACGTGATAAAGATCTGTGGCTACCCCAATATTGTATGGGCAAACAGTTTACGTTCCCGAGGTGGGCAATGGTAATAACCAAGGACCATATAATGCAAGGCTGAAGTTCTCAACATCACTGTTGGACAACTCCTCGAGATCGAGCCCATGCACGTGCTTACAGAGGATGAAATAAACGGAAATATGTCCGGGGCCAACCTTTGGTCAAGCGGACAAGGTCAAGAACCTCCCAACGAGAATGTATGAATTGCATCAATGGTACATGAACATTACCAAGATTTCAATCGATTGTCCCTCATGGTGAATGTGAAGGAGGAGCATTACTTCCATGAGAAAGCCTCATCCGCTGAGTATTCTGAAGGCTGTTTCAGTTATACAATCAAGACGACTCGACAAATCTATCGTCGATTGCTGTTGTACGTAAGTTATTTCTTTCTGTAATTTAAGTCTCAAGCTAGCTGTAGTGGATCCTTTTGATCCAATCATTACCTGTAATTATCCTCACTATATTCTTTTCTGTGGTATTATGCGGGATGAAGATGTATGAAATGAGAAAAGGTGGGCACGCTTTGGCATTGGGTTCATTGACCCAAACACCGTTAATGAATACACATGGAAAATAAATCCACATCATCAAAAGGCCGTAGAGGACAACATGCTAGAGTTCTTGAAGCGCCTCAAATACAATGAAGATATACTACTTCCTTACAACTTCCAAAGGAGTCACACCTGTCTTGTACTACAAATTCTCTGCTTTTTCCTACTAGCTAGCTACATGTTTTTGCTTACATATGCCAGCAATTAAGACATGCAAACGTGTGTGCATGCAGATTTCGATGGATCTTGTGTATCATTAAAGTTGACACGGAACAGCAGTTGAAATACTGGACTCACTACTCAAATCAAATACTGACTATAACATCTTGTTTGGGATAGTCAACAGGTAATTACAATCATTATTAACTATATATCCACTAGTAGAAAAAGGGTCAAATGTGAGACACGTTAGTCCCGGTTTAAATAGAACCGGCAATTTATAAAATGGGCCATTAGTGCCGGTTCCAACGGCTAGCCGAGGAGCTCTTTAGTACCCGTTCTGTGGCAAACCTTTAGCACCGTTCGTGCCACGAACCGGTACTAATGAAAGTGGTGGCAGGATGTTGTCGAATGGGGCCCTTCCAAGACCTTTTTTAGTACCGGTTCGTAGTACGCGAACCGGTACTAAATGTCGCCCTATATAAATCTTTAGGCCCACCCGCACTCTGTTCTTCCCCTTCCCCTCTCCCTCTCCTCTGTTCTTCCCTTCTTCCTCTCGAGTTCATCACAAAATTTGCCCCAAATTTGTCAAGATTTGCAGACCCTCATCCATTCAAATGATCACCAAGGTTAGCAACTTTTTCCTTTCATCTCTCATTGCTAGATTAGCTCTTGCATTGGTTTATATAGTGATTAATTGTGGGTTTTAGTAATTTGGGAGGAATTATATGTGGTAGTATTTGATTTATATGCAATTTGGAGGTCAAAAATAACACTTAGTTTGCATATGTAGGTGTGGTTTACTTAGTGCCTTCTAAATCTCTGTCGTAACCACCGCCGACGCCTCGGCATGGTCTCCGTCACGGCACCACCTTGTGGTGAGCCTCTTGTTCCATGAAATTTTATATAAAAATTGATGTTTGTGTGATTTGGATGTATAGTTACTCATTATATTAATTATCTTACCCGATACGTTGTTTGTTATACATAGTGCCATGGTTTTGATATCCGTCCCCGCCGGCCTCGTCCCTTGTTATGATTCGATGTGGTATATTCTCTTTTAAACTATTTGTTGCATTTCGTGTTTATGACAAATTATGCCCATCAAGTTGACATAGATATTTTTATCTAGGAGGTATGTGAACCGGAAATTCCAACCGACCCTATTGTCGAGAGGTTAAATTTAGTTGAAAGAGAAAACGAGTACTTGAAAGAAAAATTGAAAAGAATTGAGGGGGGAGAAGATGGAATTGGAGTTGCATGTTGCCGATGTCGTCGATGATCACAAGATCAAGATGGAGAAAATGCGCTTGAAGATTAGAAAGAGTAGAAAATATGCCATCGATAGTGAGGCTTGGTATCAGTATGCTGTTGGATCAATTGTTACCTTAGTTGCGATCTAGATCGCATTTGTTGTTGCATTTAAATGCTTTAGCTAGAGAGTTATTTGTTTGTTGCATTTAAGTGTTGTATGAACTTTATGTATGAACTTGTATTAATTTGGTCTATTCGGTGTTGTGTAATGAAGATGAGCCCGGCAATGGATGTATACGATGACCTATGCTCTCCCCAGTTCGTTGAGGGCGTGCATACTTTTCTCGCTTGGGTGAGGCAAACAAGCTGGGCGGATGGTTTTATGCCTTGTCCATGTGCTGGCTGTAAGAATGGTCGCAATTACTCTACATCAAGAACCATTCACGCCCACCTGCTTGAGTCAGTTTTCATGCCCCACTATAATGTTTGGACCAAGCACGGAGAAAGAGGGGTTATGATGGAAGACAATGAAGAAGAAGAGGACGACGACAGCGAAGCTATCCCGCCATGGGTTCCCTGAATACGATGATACAACAATGGGGAAGAAGCTGAGCCGGTAATGCGGAAGAAGCTGGAAGGCAATGCGGGAAGAAGTTGAAGAAGAGGCATCGATGAGCCCGTTGATGATCTAGGGTCGGGCCATTGCCGATGCAAAGAGAAACTGCGCAAGTGATTTGGAGAAGAAGAAGTTGCAAGCATGTTAGAGGATCACAAAAATTGTTGTACCCGAATTGCGTAGGTGACAAGAAAAAGCTGGGCACCACTAATCGAATTGCTGCAATGGAAGGCAGCGAATGGTGTATCTGACAAGGATTTGTAAAGTTGCAGGCAATGATAAAGGATATAAGCTTCCAAAGGACAACGAATTGCCCGAGAGTACGTCTACGAAGCAAAGAAGGTCGTCGCCCCCTCTAGGGTTAGAGGTGCGTAAGATACATGCATGCTCTAATGATTGCATCCTCATCACGCGCGTGAGTCACGAGGATTTGAACGCTTGCCGGTATGTGGTGCATTGTGCTATAAGATCAGCCGCGATGAGCATGGTGATGTCGAGGGCGGCGCCCAGAAGAAAGATTCCTGCCAAGGTGATGTGGTATTCTCCTATAATGCCACGGTTGAAACGCTTGTTCCAAAACAAAGAGCATGCCAAGGCGTCGATGGCACGAAGAAGACCGTAAGAAAGGCGGAAAGTTGAGAGTACTAGCTGACGGGTCGCAGTGGGAGAAAAAAATCAAAAAAGTACGGAAGGAGTTTGCGATGACGCAAGGAGCGTATGGTTTGGTCTAAGCGCAGATGGCATTAATCCTTTTGGGGAGCAGAGCAGCAACCATAGCACTGGCCTATGACTCTATGTTTGTATAACCTTCCTCCTTGGTTGTGCATGAAGCGAAAGTTCATTATGATGCCGATGCTCATCCAAGGCCCCTAAGCAACCCGGCAACGACATTGATGTGTACCTAAGGCCATTAGTTGAAGAACTCTTACAACTGTGGAATGGAACAGGCGTACGTGCGTGGTATGAGCACATGGGGGAAGAATTTGACCTAAAGGCATTGCTGTTCGTGACCATCAAAGATTGGCCTGCTCTCAAGAACCTTTCAGGATGTACAAACAAGGGATATTGCGGATGCACGACCGCTTGGATGATACCGATGACCATATATTTGAATAGTTGTATGAAGAATGTGTGGGACATCGTCGATTTCTTCCGGCAGTGCATCCCGTAAGAAAGAAAGGCAAGCATTTCAAAGGTGAGGCGGATCACCGGACGAAGCCTCGCCACCGCATCTTTGATGCTGATGTACATGATATGGTCAAGGATTTGAAGGTGATATTTGGAAAGGGTCCTGGCGGACAACCTCTTCCAAAGGACGCCTTCGGACGCCAAGCACCCATGTGGAAGAAGAAACCTATATTTTGGGACATGCCATATTGAAAGACCTAGAGGTCCGCCTCCATAATCGACGTGATGCGTACGCGTGATTTAAGAATCTTTGCGTGACTCCTGCTTGGCTTCTTGGGCGGTATGGGAAGACAAAAGATACACCGAGGCACGGGAGGACCAGCAACGTATGCACGGAGAAGACGGCATATATCGTGGTCATGCAAGCTACGCCCTTACCAAAGAAGAGAAGGAAATCTTCTTTGAATGCCTGCTTAGTATTAAGGTACCGTCTGGCTTCTCGTCAAATATAAAGGGAATAATAAACATGGCAGAGAAAAAGTTCCAGAACCTAAAGTCTCATGACTGCCACGTGATTACGACGCAACTGCTTCCGGGTTTGCGTGAGGGGGCTTCTCTGAAAAGCGTTCGATTAGCCATTGTGAAGCTATGTGCATTTCTCAATGCAATCTCTCAGAAAATGTCGATCCAGAAATCATACCAAGGTTACAGAATGATTTGGTGCAATGTCTTGTCGGATTTCGAGTTGGTGTTCCCACCATCCTTCTTGACATCATGACGCACGTCCCTAGATTCACCCTATCACGAAGAGATTAACATTTTGGGTCCTGTATTTCTACACAATATGTTAAACTACCCCTTTGAGAGGTTCATGGGTGTCTTAAAGAAATATGTTCATAACGTGCCTAGGCGGAGAAAAGCATCTCCAAGGGCCATCAAAATGAGAGGTCATTGAGTTTTGTATTGACTTTATTCCTGACCTTAAGCCGGTTGGTGTTCTGAATCGCGCATAAGGGCAAGACTGGATGGAAAAACTACCGCAGCTAGGAGGAACAAATAATATGTATGGGACGGACATTCTCTCAAAACACACTACAGTTCTCTGAAATTCCGCCTTGGTGGCTCCATTATATGGATGAACACAAGAATTTGCTTACGCTCCAAACACAGGAGCTTGGTCTGATGACCAGGAATACACGTGAACAAACCAGGAGTTTCGCCAGGTGGTTGCAGAACCGTACCATGCATGACACCTCTATTGAAGATGACCTATGTAACCTTGCTGTCCCAGTTACCATCTTGAATATAATGACTTTCAAAGGTACAAGATAAATGGTAATACACTTTACCACGATCGCCCAAGATAAGAAGAGCACCAACCAAAAGCAGTGAATTGTCACGTTTCTACCCAGAAACCAAGACGGGAAAGAGCATATTATATGGTTATATACAGGACATATGGGAACTTGACTATCGGCGTGGTTTAAAGGTCCCTTTGTTTCGGGTGCAAATGGGTCAATTGATGACGAGGCGAGAGTAACGGAAGACCCATGATGCGGAATGACAACGGTGGATCTCAACAATCTTGCGTGTATGCGTACGCAACCATTCGTCCTAGCCAATGATGTGGCACAGGTTTTCTATGTGGAAGGACATGTCTACCAAGCCAAGAAGAAAAGAAAAGATAAGGGAAGCGAATGCATCGATACGATGAGCCAAAGCGGCACATAGTTCTTTACGGGAAGAGAGAAACATCGTGGGAGTGGATGACAAAGAGCGGAACAAGTCGAAGAAGATTATGAAAAGTTTGATGAAATTTCTCCATTCCCACGCAGTGAATATTGACCCGAGCATCCCGTTAAATGATGAAGATTTTCCATGGTTACTGGCGCAAAGGGACTACCTGTGAAGAAAAAGTTTCACACCCAAAGATCCGGGATGTGATCGGCTTCACTATCATCACTTTCTTACATGTTTCACACCCCGGAGGGAATCTACTGTAATAGTTAGGGTAGTTATGTGTTTTGGCATTTGAAGCCGAAGAAATTTTATGTGCAAACAAATTCTTTCATGCCTTTACTGATTTTTTAAAGTTAAATTATTCACAAACTAGTGATTCACACTAATTTCAAATAATTCAAAATTTAAACTATTCAAATTTGAAAACTACGGGCACTAACAGAAAGTTTGTAATTTTTTTGTACCTAAAAGCAAAAATATTCACAAAGAAACTCTAAATACACAAAAAAACAACACAAAAATAAATAAAAGCAAAAAAAAAATAGCCAGCCTACTAGGCGGTGGCGGCCACATCGACTAGAAACCCAACCTGTTGTTGGGCCGGGATGCTGTGACCCTTAAAGGCAAAATGGGCCCAATAGGCAACAAAGAACACGTAGGCCCAGAGGGCCTGCTTTGGAGAGGAAGCTTCGAGAGGGAAGCGACCGCCACGAGGTTTATAAACAGTCACGGTGCGCCCCTCGGCTTCTAGCCGAGTGGGACTAAACTTGTCAAGACTTTGCACCTGCGCTTAAGCGCCCCCTTTAGTCACTGGGTCGTGGCACAAATTACTAAAGAGAGGCTGCCCAAATAATGCCAGTTTGTGCCACCACCCGGTAGTAAAGGGGAGTCGCTTCCGCCCATGGCTTGGGCTGGCCAAAACAGACCTTTGAAGTACCGGTTGGTGGCTCCAACCGGTACTAAAATATATGCCTTCTATATATACAACACTTGAAAAATTTCATTCTCCCTACTGTTTCTTCCTACTTGTTTCCCCATTGAAACCTTGCGACCCGATCGATCAGCGCCGTCACCGACCCCCATGTCCTTACGCCGCCCCGTCCCGTCGCCCGTCGCCCCGATCCCCGTCATTGTCGCCCGCCCCGTCCCCGGCCGCCCTAGTCCTCCGTCTCATTGTACCCGAACCCCGTCCCGTCAGCGCCGTCCCTCGTGCCGCCCCGCGTCGCGCGCCCGACCAGCTCGCTGGCCACCTTGACAGTCTGCCCATGGTCGCCCGTGTTCCGCCCGTATGAGCTCTCCCCTCTAACCCTCTCTCCCTGGCCCGTATACCATGGCGCCGCCCCTCTGACCCCTTACACACACAAGCATGATGAACACACACATACACGTATATATGTATGAATGCATGTATATATTAGTATATCATCGTATTTTTTGTATGTTAATTAGTTTAGATTTTTAGATTATTGTTTTCACTAGTATATATGTATAGAATGCATGTTAGATGGATATAATTAGTGTTTAATTAGTATGGAATTTTTATATAATGTTTGTTTTCTATTTTTTAATGGATGTATAAGAAATTGTTTTCTGTTTTTAGTGTTAGATGCTTAATTAGTATGGAAATAGTATATAGATTTTTGGAATAGTAGAGGAAATGTTAGAAATTTTAGTTATCAAAATCCAATCATTAAAAAATATTACTTTTCTTGCGGGCATATAGCTAGTATTTGTTCTCGAAGCGATGCCCAGCCCGCATCCTCGCCATCGACCCGTCGCGACCAACGTCAGTAGACCCATGTGGGGCAGGCCTCAGGCTCCTTGGCACTGGGAGGTGCTGCACAGGCGCGCCGCTTGATGAGGAAGCCGGCCCGGGTCCCGTCGTCGACCCTGATCTCGTTTGGTGGTGTTCGCGTGGGCCCAGTTTGGTCTTGCGGAGGGACCCGGCCCCGAGGAGTCTGTCGCCCGTGTCGAGGGAGGAGGGCAGGCATGCGTTTCATCGCTACCATGTATGGATTGCGTTAGAGGCGGCAGGTTCTCCAATACACTGGCAAGATGTCTTCGAGGATCTCCACTTCAGCTATGATCCTGTGAGGTTTGCCTTCTCTTTGGGTGTCCACATCGCCCATGACATGCAGAACATGAGTGTCCTAGATTATACATGTAGTATTCGATCTTTAATTAGCTAGCCGGTGATGTACTATTCAATATTATATATTATTCAACACGATGTATTAGAGATTATATCTATTATTCTAGGCAAAAGTATTTCAAAAGTTATATCTATTATTCGAGAAGACGATGTAATTTGAATACTAAATTGTTTTATATTTCTTTTGAATTAGTTAAATAAAAAGCTATGGCGAGACAATGCCGACGAGAGGAGAGGAGAATAGACCATATTATTCGATGTAATCGCGGGCGGGCGGATGATAAATCGAGAATGAAAGAAGATTATAATGGCTCAATTTCTAAACAACACCGGAGAGGGTGATATGATATTCGATCGCTGACGACCGAATCAGTGATGAAGTCATGAACTACTGATTTCATAGCGGACGATGACGAAGAACATATGTTGATCACTGAAACAACGAAAGACCGGCGAAGGTATATATATTTATATAAGCAGGTATCCAATTGATCATCACATGTTTTAAATGACTTGAAGATATATTAACGAATGGATCTTTGTTCTTTCAACCATCCGGATCGAGCAAATCTTCCGGGCAAAAAGAATGACGAGGCCGAACAAAAAGTTGAAGGAGGCGTAAAGTATAATACTCGAGGCGGTCAGGACCTAATGGCGAACCATTGGCGCCCTAAGAAGATTATGCGGACAAGTTCATTCGTCGGTCACGGAGTTCTTGTGAAGGACCAACTCGATCTCCCTTCAAGAATGGAAGAGCCAGCAAAGACAAGGACAAAGGCAAAGAGGGCGCTGCTCCACGTCCGAGATGTTACTTTTGTCGACAAGAATCAAAAAGATCTGCTTTGGGATACTCTCCTTGGAACATTTCACCCTACCGGATCATTTCCACGAAGCAGATATGTGCGAGAAAAGTCAAGGACGCTGCTCTTAGGAAGATGGCCAGTTTGCATTCAGAACCACAAGAATCGTGGAATGAGACAAGAATCGTCAAGGGAGGAAAAGGAAGACTCCAGTGATTCGAGGGAATACTAGAAGAACCAACGTGCTCATTGAGGGCCGATTTCGTAGAAATTCAAGGATTCGGAATTAGCTAAAGACGGTCGAGAATAAACAAGAAGAAATCTGCGTAAAAAAGGATAGGAGTTCCATAAGCTGGGGCCAGGTGGCTATCTGGTGGCAATGCCTAAGTGGGATAAGTCTCAGAGAAGAGATGGAGGATGCGAGGTGCCACTCTGGTTACTAAGAGCTGGCCCCCGTGGCCGACTTGGTTCTATGCGCATGGGGGAGTTGGACCCGAAGGCAGGGCAATGTTTGACGAGGAGCAAGTCTGAAGGGAGCCGGCGATCGCGATACTTATTGCAATAGAAGAGGAGCGATCGGGGTGTTCCATTAACGGAAAGAGCAGCAGGCTTACTGGCGTTCTGAAAATCCTGAACACCGGGAAGAACACGCAGGCAAGAGGCGCTATTCCGTGGTATGAGGGGTTTTCAGACTGGAACACCGACCTCTGAACCCGTGCGAGAAAGAAGATTCCCGGAGGAGAAGAAGACGAAGATGGAGGAGGAGCAGCGGAAGGCGGGACTATGAAGCAGCCTTAAAGGCCTAGAAGCAAGTCAAGCGGAATTGGTAGTCAAATTCCAGTGCCGCAGCGAGGAAACGAATCGACTCACTTACTCCGGTAAAGGGGGAATCTCATTGGTATGTTCTGCAACGACTAGCGAATGATCCAGCACTGGATAGCACCGCCCATCCATGCCGAAGCAGCGTGAGGTTCCGCCCCAGACGGCGCCAATGCAATGGGTAGATACCCGTGGATGACATCACGGAGAACACTATGCGAGCTACACATCAAAATGAAGAACATATCCATGAAGGTGGCGGAAGGAAGCGTTGCTTTTCGGTTTACCCCAAAGTAACCTACCATTGCATCCTAATTCCGGAGAGGGCTATGCTCGTGTCATAGTTGAGCCAGGTGGTGCAGCCATATTGAGGGCTAGAGCTTGACATTTACTGGAGGTGAGGACGGCGCTTTCTCCCGGAGACGCGTAACCATACGTATCATCCTATGGAAAAGAGATTGCATCATCTTTTCGAGAGAGCCACCGACACCGCGTCATCCGACTCCCCCTCGCTGAAGTCCGCCACCGAGTCAGCAGTCTCACACGCTACTGCAAGTCCACCAGAAGTCCGGCAAGTGTGAGGCCCTCCTCCTCTCAAGTCAGCGGCAAAGTGTCAGGGCCACTCCTCCTCCTCCAAGTCCATGCCACAGCGATGCAGGAACGTCCACACCTCCTCCAAGTCCGGCACAACCTCAGAGCCACTCCTCCTCCAAGTCCGGCTTCCTTGCAACCGGGCAGCCACTCCTCCTCGGTCCAACTTCAGCCCGAAATCCAGGCCGGGCGATCTCCGCCCGCCTAAAGCCATCGGGCAGAAGAGACACCCCGCAGCTATGGTGCGAAAGGCTGATGCTAAGTCGAGGTAGTACAAGAAATGTAAGTAGGCCGAGGCAAGCCCGATATAAATATGGTCCAAGCCTCTACGCCTCTTAGCCGGGCATGATGTCTTATGACAGAGTCCGAGGAGGAAATCGCAGCCATACTCTCCGAGAGTCCGAGGTGGGAAGCCCATTTTGCACAAAGCAAACCGTCACACGCCCGCCAAGGGAGAAAGTGCACGAGAAAACGATTGACCACTTACCATTGTGTATGGCTCAACCACCAGCTGCCCAAGACACTGTTGACCACAGACTATGACGCCACATCAGGAAGATTAAATCAAGGAGCACGCTCTACGAAGGAGGCCGAGATGCTCGGGATCGAGCTTTCTTAAACAAGAAGCAGCTATCAAAAATGTGGAAGCAGCATTCCCCATTTGGGAGTAGCAGTGTAGCGCAGTCCGATCCCTCGCTTGTTGTACTGCCAAAAACACGCATAAAGACAGTACCACTGGCCCAATATTGTGTGGCGACAAACAGTTTACGTTCCTGGGGTAGGCAAATGTGGTAATACTCTGGAGGACCATATAATGCACAGGCTGAAGTTCCTCAAAATCACTGTTGGACAACTCCTCGAGGATCGAGCCCATGCCACATGCTTTAGAGAGGATGAAATAAAAGCGGAAATATGTCACGGGGCCAACCTTTGGTCGAGCAGGACCAGGTGGCAAGAACCTCCCCTAACGAGAATGTATGAATTGCATCAATGGTACATGAACATTAC